>MDKF010458422.1:0-13064 GCA_026770625.1 Nicotiana glauca | reverse complement strand
CATTCTCTTTTGGGACTTCTTTGGCGGGCTTATCGATCACATCAATAAGTTTTTCATGCATGAGAACAATTCTCACATTTCTGTACCAATCATCGAAGTTTGGTCCTATCAACTTATTGGTCTCAAGTATTTCACATAGTGATATGACTGTCATATTGAGAAATCTAAAATATAGAAAAGAAAAAGAAATAATATAAGAACATATCTGCATATATCATAAAGACATGGACTTTTATCTGAATAATATTTCCACTAATTATTTTAAACTATTTTCCCTCATTATAGTTTACGAAATCTTTATTTCTTTTAGTGGAGTAAAGGAATCCTTTAACAATATGTATAAGCCTCTTGGAAGTCAAGTCGTTTCTCATATATATTTTAAAGGTAGGTACTCTTACCAATTGTATCCCTATACAATTTCCTTAAATAGCTCTATGTCAAATAGTCCCCTGGTAGTCAGGTCGATCCTATTGGCATAGTTGAGTTCAACCATCATGATAACAAAGAACTTATTAAATTTTATACTCCCCGGGTAGTCCAGGCGTCTAGTAAAAATTGAATAATTCTTTCAATCCATGCATCTAATGCAATAAATAATTTTAACATATTCTCAAACTATAAGTCTCCTGGTAGTCAGACCGCTCCTTATAAATAAGAAATAAGTAAAATTATTTACTTTGATGGATAGCTCTACAATAAAATATCTTATATTTTATTATTTAAGAACTCAAATTTTAGTAAGAGGGAATTTTTACTAAAATAACTTTTAATAACATGAAGATCAAATCTTTATAGCATGTGAATATAGTTCAAGTTGTTTACATGCTTAGTCTTAAATTAATTTACATCACATATAATAAATAATTCAAAATTATGTAATGAACAAGCATATGGCAATAAAAACTAAATTCAACATATTCTAACATGCTTATCTTATATATATCACAAATATCACAAAAATAATCCATGCTAGAATATTATTATTAATTAACATCTCATGAACTAATAACAAATAAGATAACAGTAGAATCCAATAACCTATTATAGATATTCATTGTATCTAATACAAAATTTTTAAATATAAGGTACTAACTATCACAATAGTTAACTTATATGTATATATATTTTATTCACAATTAAATAATATAAATACATATGTATTCAAACAATTTGATTATAGCACAAGACAAATGTATTATGGATTGAACTCTTCAAATATAATCTTTAAAATATTTCGTGAATAAATTTTAAACACAAAAAACCACGGCTCTGATACCACTGTATGATTGCTTATTTATGTTCGTAATACGCAGCGGAAGATAATAACAATTCTAGGCAGAACTTTTTGTGTTTAAACTTTATTTACTTGTCAAAGATCGGATCAAAGACGCACATGCTGAAAAGAGTCTTGTTTCAAAATTTTCTTCGATAATGCGAATACTCTATGAATATCCACACCGAGACCGAACCTTGCTATCAACTCTTTGATCAATAAAAACCCGTGAACAAATTGAACAAAATATTGTGCTGAATTTCTAAAAAATCTCAACTTAATGTTACATGACAAGAACTATTATTGTTAAGAATGTTTTTCTCTTGATTTTTATGGCTTCTCAAGCTTTTATTTTTCACTTCAAAAAAAGAAGATGAAAAATGTGGAAGAATTAAGAGTTTTGCTACTACAATGGAAAAAATATCTTGCAATTTTAAATCAAGACTAAGTCTTTTTATATAAAAGTTAAATCCATTTAAAAATATATCTCATTCTAAATGGAATGAATATGACAAACTTTCATTATTAACTTTATAAAAGTTTTCCGTTGAAAATTATATCTCATTCTAAATAGAATGAATATGACAAACTTTCATTATTAACGTTATAAAAGTTTTTCATTGAAAAATATATCTCATTGTAAATGGAATGAATATGACAAACTTTCATTATTAACTTTATAAAAGTTTTCCATTGAAAAATATATCCCATTCTAAATGGAATAAATATGACAAACTTCCTTTATTAATTTTATAAAAGTTTTCCATTGAAAAATATATCTCATTCTAAATGGGATGAATCTTCCAAGATCTTGAGGAGTTTGAATTGAATTCTTCCGTGGGAATTCTTTCATGGAATTCCATGTCCAATCAAAATTGGATCAGGTGTTCTTCATTAATATTGTATATATATACACCTTATATACACAAATATTAATTATATATACACAAGAGATACAATTTAATATTTTTGTCCAAATAGAAACTTCAATTTATTCACAATATTAATTATATTCTATGTGCTAGCAAAGGATATAATAATATTTCATTTGGACTAATAACTAAATTTATTTGACTAATTAAATTTCTTAATTTAATTATCAAATAATAAAGTAATTAATCCTTTTGCAATGATCAGAACACTCGTCAGTGTGTGACCCCATAGGTTCAATACTAAGCCGGTAGTAAATTGATCACATCAATATACTAATCAAGGGTGACGTCTAGCAACACTCCTTAACGACCGGATAGAATGAAGTAGATAATTTGCTCTCAAGAACCAGTAGAAGAATAATGTAGTAATTCCTTCTGTCCTTATAACTCTGGATCACCTAGGATATGGTTCAACTGTCAAATCCAAATAGGCGACCAACTATGTGTTTATTTCAAATATAATCGACCATTGAATGACCTAAGAAACACATTTCTTCTTTCATTCAATTGCCCTGACAAGGTCTTAGTTTGGTCGTTTATACTTCATGACAACATGAAGCTTAAACTCATTACCAAGAGTTGACAGATTCCATCTTGGATCAATCACTAATTCTACAAGTATTTAACCGTATCCAATATCATTTCAACTATCGCCCTAGGGCCATAGGTGTCCAGTATCAAAGCACAATAAATAACTTGTCAATTACTATGACGATCTCAGGCCAAAGGAAATTCTTACATCACATTCTTCAAGAGAATATCCTATTGACAGTTTATGGTAATTCTAACCATTAGGAATTATCCAATGAGTCGGTTCAATGATCATATCTTTATATGCATCATCTATCTATGCGAATTAGTTAATGAGATCAACTAATCTTTATCTTATAAAGACGATCACATAAATATTGATCTTACCAGATTACCAATGTCCAAATTAATAATCCTACGATCAAGAACAAATTTAGATTAAATTATAAGAAACTTGACTCTCATTATCATGATCTCCATCACAATGTCAAATCTCAAAATTTAATCAAGGACCGTATCAAGTTAATCCAGACCCCACTTGTGGGATTACACTGGACAGTTGTTGTTGACCGTATCAAGTTAATCAAAAAATTAATAATAACTATAATAAAAGAATATCAAATAACCTTCACAAAATATGTTCAAATCATCAAATATGATATTGGATCTAGGTCATATATACTATATCCCTAACAATAACAGCATATTAGTATATATCAATCATTTATGTCTAGATCCCATATGAAGATAGGATCGACTGTATTAATCATTTGTAACCATTTCTGCTCTATGTACAAAAATTCTCATAAATGGGCAAAAGCTTAATTTCTGCAAACACACTGTTCCAGACAAAATAAAAAGTACAGTAATTATTATTGAAAAATACTCTTAATCTCACTAACAATGAAATTAACCAAGCAGTTCATAAATTCCTCAACAAGGACTTTGTGGCCCAATGGATAAGGCGCTGGTCTACGAAACCAGAGATTCTGGGTTCGATCCCTAGCAGAGTCGATTGTCATTATAATTGTTTTGCTTCACTTGAGCTGTGTTTCTATGGAAATAACCTCTTTGCAAAGGAGAAGCAGAATTTTTAAAAGTCACATATTACAAGGAGATCGATGTCACCTTTTATTCGAGCGACACACTATGTTAGTTGTCGAGAGAGATGAAAGGAAAGTTTCTCTCAAGACCAATCCAAAGTGCTGCCCAATTCCTCCCGGAGATGTATCGTCACATCATAAAGAACTCATCTATTGTTTGA
This sequence comes from Nicotiana glauca, assembly GCA_026770625.1. Taxonomy (NCBI): domain Eukaryota; kingdom Viridiplantae; phylum Streptophyta; class Magnoliopsida; order Solanales; family Solanaceae; genus Nicotiana; species Nicotiana glauca. The sequence goes on along the minus strand of MDKF010458422.1, from coordinate 9,064 downwards.
GAATCATAAGTAACAAAAATCAAAGGAGAGAGCAGTATTACATAATAATCGACACTCGGGCACAGTTGGCTCACGAGGAGAATGGCTGCTGATGAACATCTAGTTGGTGGCTGAGTGAACACCCAAAATGCTGGCTGAGTGACATCAACTGTTGAACACTCAGGATGCTGGTCGACTGAGAAGACAAGAAAGATAGCCCACATCTACACGTGCTTCTGGTATGAGGCTAGAGACGTTGGTCGAGTGGATATCAGTCAGTGGCCTTTATTATTCTGCCCAATGCAGGGGGAACACCCTGGACACTACCCGAGTGACACCGACTGAATTCATGCATAACTATACAACAGCATTGCCCAAGACTCTAGCTGGGACTCAGGCTCTCAGCTACTCAATGCAGAATGAATTATAAACAGCCATGCACATGGTTCATGCTCAAAGAATGTAGTAACTAGCAAATACAGAAATATATGCAATTAAATATAATAAAAATATTCAATAAATTAAAGCATATTATCAATTCATAAGCTGTAGGTAAAACAGCCTGAAAGCTGCACGATTTCCAAAACTACGCTTGCCTACCACGCATACAATTGTCATGTATGGGGTCGAATTCTACGTACCCAATACGTCTGCACGTTGGTAGGAACGACCAACGAATATACGCTAACCGAAGTAAGGGCACGACCTAAGGACGTTGGAGTGAACTGTATCATCGGTCTCGTCGTCTCCCCGAAGGAACACGACCAATCTCTGTATTATTTTATTATTTTAAGGAGGGTCTCCTATATATTATAAAAAGGAAGGATCCCAATGTTGTAAAGGGGAGCTGAGATTTTTATTGGACAAGCATCAAACTCTCTCTCTTTTTTTCTCTTGCTCTTGAGTATCCAATCCATTAGAAGCAATAAAGAATACAACACATATCTCTAGGTCTTATTATCTTCGATTACGATTTATCCTTGATTCATTGTGATTGTTTTCACTTATAAAGTATTTAGCATCTTTTAAGTCAAACAATTTGGCGCCGTCTGTGGCGATTTCGGCAATCGAAATCATAGTTTGCACCTAGAATATCAAAAAAGAACAACGAACCACCATTCTTCACACCTTACAGAAGCCAAAAATGGCAGAAAATGACGCAAGAATGAAAGCAATAGCAGGCGTCACAGCCAATCTCATAGGCCCTCTCAACGAGGCCAATAGAGAGAACAACTTGAGTACAACACCTGGTAATGCACCGGATGGAGAGATCTCACCCTCTTCATCTGAAGACCTGACATTCTTGTACGAAAAAAGAGCCTCTACATCTGTAGTCAAAGAAACACCACCCCCGAGGGTCAAGAAACACCACCCCCGAGGGTCAAGAAACTACTGGAGGAGTGGTTGATGAACACTTTAGGTAGCTTGCTTGAAAAGTCACCCCAAAGCAACATTAGAAATTCGTCAGTGGCAGACATCGCCGCTACCACCGGTGAACCTGGTATTGTATGAACAAATAACACCCACATCGATGTCCAGGCCAACGATGGTGCACTCGCAGCCATCCTTAAGAAGATGGAATAAATGGAGAATTAGAACAAGGCACTTCGAGATCAAATGAAAGAGCATCAGGAAAGCGTAGACAAAATTCCTGGTGTTCCTAAGTTATTGCCAAAACGCGACATAGGAAGATTTGTCGAACAGCCATACAACGAGGAGGCCGCCCCTCACCCAATCCCGAAAACCTTCAAGATGCCACCTTACTTGAGGATATATGATGGGACTACGGATCCCGAAGACCACATGATCCACTATGTGACCGCTGTGAAGGGCAACGATTTGTCAAATGAACAAGTACCATCCGTATTGCTGAAAAAGTTCGGAGAAACGTTGACAGGGGGGCCTTAACATGGTACTCTCAGCTACCAGTTAGGACAATATTAACATTAGAAGAAATGGCGGATAAGTTCGCCACCGCCCATGCAGGAGCAAAGAAAGCAGAGGCCAGGGTCAACGATATCTTCGCTGTCAGGAAAACCGTAGGAGAGGGACTCAGGGACTTCCTGGCCAGGTTCAACAGGGTAAGGATGAGCCTACCAAATGTATCGGAAGGCATGGCAGTCACAACTTTCCAAAATGGGCTGAACAGAGATGGTTCGAGGGTGACCAAAAAGCTACTGAGCCGACTCATGAAATATCTCCCCACCACATGGGAAGAGATCCACAACACCTACTATGCCGAAGTAAGAGCGGATGAGGACGACCTCAATGGACCGACCCAACGGCTAACGACTATACAATCAGAAACAAGAAGGGATCGACGCAACGACGGGCGACGGGAACAACTCCCGTGCTTCAACAAAGAAAGGCATCAGCCTTACGTTAGATCCTCCCATCCACCACCGCCGAGGCACATGGAGGCATAGCAACGACATGTCACTCCACTCCAGAATGAAAAAGGTATGCCCCTTTTATTATCTGCCTATAACTTTTGCGTGTCTCCTTCAAAAATAGTGCACGCACTAGAGAAGCTGGGCACCAAGGTGCAATGGCCGCAGAAAATGAAATTAGATCCTACCACAAGGAGGTCGAACGTCCTGTGCGAGTTCCATCAGGAAGGAGGACACAAAACCAAAGACTGCATAGGTCTACGACAAGAAGTAGTCAGGATGCTAAACCAAGGATATCTGAGGGAGCTGCTTAGCGATAAGGGAAAGACCAACTTCACACGAGGGCGGGAACAACCCCAAGGGCCACCGAAACCACCTTTGCCAGCATGCACCATAAACATGATCGTCGGAGGCGGCGATGATTCAGCAATCAACCACGTAAAGTTCACCACCACGCACAAATTGTAGCGAACAATCTCCCACGAATGGTATGACGACTTCGAAAAAAGTATCACCTTCGATAAGTCCGATGCCGAAGGTTTGTCTTTTCCTCATTATGATGCTTTAGTCATAAATTTACGTATTGCCGATACTGATGTTACAAGATTAGTGGTTGACGATGGAAGTGTATTATCCATCCAAGAGTCCTAGTGCAAATGAGACTCAAAGATAAGATAATACCGCGTTGCATAACACTGACAGGTTTTAACAATGCAGTAGAACGGACCTCCGGGGAGATATCATTGCCGGTTTTAGCGGGGGGAGTCACGCTGGAAACCACTTTCCACATCATGAACCAGGAGACGGCCTACAACGCCATCATAGGACGCCCTTGGATACATGCCATGCGAGCAGTCCCCTCAATCTTCTACCAGGTGATCAAGTTCCCTACCCCATGGGGAGTATTTCGCATTCGGCGCGAGCCGTGTATCGCACAAGAATGCTACCGAATCTCTTAAGACTATGCCCACACCAAACAATTGAAAGGAGCAAGTGCAGAGGCATAGCACTCAGCCATCTCAGGGACTAAGGTCGACCTAACTATGGAAGCCATCAAAGATCCAGACGTCGTAGAAGCCTGCAAAGCGACGGTCGAGGATCTCGACCCAGTCCAACTGGATAGCACTGACCACACAAAGAAAGCCTACATTGGGAACAGCCTCTGCGACCCAAGTGAGTACCATGAATTTCTAACTAACCACGTAGATTTATTTGCCTTTTCTCATTCAAATATGCCGGGAATCCCGAAAGACATCGCCACTCATAAGCTGAACCTTGACCCACTATATCCGCTCGTGCGGCAAATTAGAAGGAAGTTCAACGCTACAATCAACGAGGCAATCAGTGAAGAAGTAGATAAGCTACTAGACAACGGGTCTGTCATAGAATCAAAATACCCCCAATGGGTCGCCAATGTCATCATGGTAAAAAAGAAAAATGGGAAATGGAGAATGTGCATGGATTTCACCGACCTTAATAAGGCATGCGCGAAAAATTCGTTCCCATTACCCCACATCGACCAGTTGATCGACGCCACGGTAGGAAATGAACTGCTAAGCTTCTTAGATGCCTACTCCGGCTATAACTAGATCATGTTGGCCGAGGAGGACCAAGAAAAGACAACTTTTATCACCCACCAAGGGATGTATTGCTACAAGGTGATGCCATTCTGACTCAAAAATGCAGGGGCAACGTATCAGGGACTAGTTACCAAAATGTTCAAGGAACAGCTTGGCAAGACCATGGAGGTCTATATCGACGATATGCTAGTGAAGTCGGCAAATAAAGAAGACCACATCGACCATATGAAAGAAGCCTTCGAGATACTAAAATGGTACGGGATGAAGTTGAACCCAGAAAAGTGCGCCTTCGGCGTGGCCTCGGGAAAGTTTTTGGGTTTCCTCGTATCACAACAAGGTATCGAGGTCAACCCGGACCAGATCAAGGCAATAGATGCAATACCTGAGACTTTGAACAACAAAAAACATGTACAAAAGCTGACAGGACGAATAGCCGCCCTATCCAGGTTCATCTCGCGATCCTCCAACAGGTGCCATAAGTTTTTTAACGTGTTGAGAAAAGATCACGGGTTGCAGTGGAACGAGGAATGCGTCGAGGCCTTGAGAACATTAAAAGCATAATTATCTTCGCCACTGTTGCTAGTCAAAGCGAACCCAGGCGAATCTTTGCTGGTATATCTGGCGGTGTCCGAAGTCGCTGTCAGCGCAGTCTTGGTCTGCGAAAACAAAGGTACGCAATCTCCTATTTATTATATCACCAAAACCCTAGTGGATTCCGAAACACGATACCCACACCTCGAGAAGTTGGCCCTGGCACTGGTCGTAGCTTCACGAAAGCTTAGACCCTATTTTCAGTGCCACCCCATAAAAGTAATAATGAACTTCCCCCTGAGAAGCATCCTACACAAGCCTGAGCTGTCGGGCAGGCTCACCAGATGGGCCATAGAGCTCAGCGAGCACGACATATCCTATCACCCAAGAAACGCTATCAAGTCGCAGGTACTTGCTGACTTTGTCGCCGACTTCAGCACAGAGATATTGCCGGAGGCAGAACTGGAGGCCATTCGTTCCTCCCCTAGTACCGACCTTTGGACCCTCTACACTGACGGTACCAATAATGCCTCGGGATTGGGACTGAGACTCGTTCTCGAAGTCCCCACGGGCGAAATAATTCGTCAGTGCATACGATGCCCCGAGATGACTAATAATGAGGCCGAGTATGAGGCAGTGGTTGCAGGTATGAAGTTAGCCATCAAATACGGAGCTCGACGACTCATCCTCTATTGCGATTCCCAACTCGTGGTGAACCAGTTCACCGGGACTTACCAAATTAAGGAGCAGAGACTACAAAAATACAAATCAGAAATCCACAAGTTGATGCTTGTGTTTGACGAGTGCCGCGTTGAGCAGATCCCTAGGGTGCAAAATGTCGAAGCAGACGGCTTAGCGAAACTAGCCGCAACCACCAAAAATAACAACAGGGAGAGTGTAGTCACCCTCCTCCATTCAGCCATTGATCACGCTGAGGTACTCTCTCTAAATCTGACTTGGGACTGGCGCAACCAGTTTGTCTCCTATCCGCAGGATGGGACACTCCCATTTGACAAAAAGAAGCTAAGAAGCTTCGCATACAAGTCACCCGATACAGCCTGATAAATCACGATCTCTATAAAAAGACGTTTGGCGAACCCCTCGCTAAGTGCCTAGGGCCGCACCAAACGAGGTGAGTACTCGAGGAGGTGCACGAAGGTCACTGTGGTGACCATAAAGGTAATTGCGCCCTTGTCCGTTGCATCATCCGAGCCGTTATTACTGGCCCACTATGAAAAAAGAGGCAGCAGAGTACGTTCGCAGGTGCGAACAGTGCCAAAAGTATGCCCCCATGATACATCAACCAGGAGAGCCTCTCCACTCAGTAACCTTACCTTGGCCCTTCATTAAGTGGGGAATGGACATAATCGGTTGTAAGGACCCGAAAAGTTTTTTCCGAGTAATTTAAGATTTCGTCATGCCAAGGTAGGCTAAATTATTTTAATTCGTGTGCAAATAAGGATTTATGATATTATGGATATCATATGGATATGTTAATAAGTGTATAAGTCTTATTATAAGTGATTTGGGGTCTAAGGAGAGGCCTAAGTCTAAGCCAAGTTGGAAAATTGCATATTAGACGAAAGTTGTAAATGAGTGTGCATAAGACCTCACGTTGAACGATCATATCTCCAGATATATAAGGCTTTGTGTGAGCAAGAACCTATCAAATTAAAGCCCTTTGAGTCTAGTTTCTAACGCAACAAATTGTTTGTCATTTGGAGGTGTATATAGAAAGTTATGACCATTTACTGGGCAGGTGTCACTCGCGAGAACTTCGCGCGAACTTTGAAAGTTCGCGCGTTTTTGCTGAGTATTCTGCCTCCGACGCGCGAACAACGCACGAACTATGCAAAAGTTCGCGCGTCTGGAAGGTTTTAATACCCCAAGACCGGTTTAGAGTATTCCAAACTCATTTTTGGGGATATGGCTTGCTCTCTCAAGGGGATTTCGTCCCAAACTTCATCCCTATGATCTAAGGTAAGGTTTTTAGAGTACTTTGAGTGATTTCTACCCCTTAAACACTTATACTAACAAGGATTAATCTTTATAATCCTTAGATTTTCCTTCAAATCCTTGAATTCTTCAAGAACACCACAAGCGGGGATTATTAAAAATTCTTACTACAAGAGGTATCTTTATCATCTCTAACTACTCTATGGTGATTATTCTTGTTAGATATATACACTAGAACTCATGGGATGGTGATTGGGAGCCATAGGTGCCTAACCTAGGTTGTGTTGGTATTGTAGAGGTTGTGAGATGGGTCATTGAGGTATGATTCTTGGTATAGTAGTATTATGTATGCATGCATGTGCAAATAGGGTTGTGGGAAGATTGATGAACTTAAATAGGTAAAGATTGGGTTGGGGAATGAAGGAAATCTTATAAAAAGGAGTTAAAAATTAAGATGCTCAACTAGTGTTTGATAAAATGCTCCAAGGAGCTGAAACCATGAATATCTTCCTAATTTGTGTTAATTTTGTTATGTCTCAAAATAGATTGAAGTTGCTACAATTTTCGGAATATTATAGTAATTAAAGGAGATCTCAAGAAAGGTATGTATGGCTAACTTTGACCTTTGTAAAATCACCTTGTTTGGTGTGCAAATATTTGGTATGTGATATCTATGTGGATTATTTGTGAAACTAAATTCTTGTGATTGGTATGTGTTTACTTATGCGGAATATTTTGTGAATTCATGTGATTACTATGCCTTGAACGTTGTTGGTTAAGTTTTTTGGTATGATAGTGCAAGTAAATGGCAACAAACCAAATGTGTGTGCGTAAATGTGGTTGTGTGGTAAGAGTTGTGTAACAAATGATGGAACGGAATCGTAATTGATGCAATTGAAGCAATTGTGGTAATATCATATGTGGCTTATCATGGGCAATTATCATTGTGACTTAAACTGTACATTGGGCTGTTGAATAAGATGGAAATGACATTGATGGTTATGGAAATCCTTTGTCAATTGTGCTGCTATTCCTTGAGAATTGTTGTTGTTGTCCTTGAGATTTGTTGTTGATGTCCTTGAGAATTGTTGTTGTTGTCCTTGAGATTTGTTGTTGTTGTTCTTGAGAATTGTTGTTGTTGTCCTTGAGATTTGTTGTTGTTGTTCTTGAGAATTGTTGTTGTTGTCCTTGTGAATTGTTGTTGTTGTTGTGTTGCTTGTGAATTGTGATTGTTCGGTGGGATCGGGTTGCGCGCCGCAACACGAAGTAATAAGGTATGGGTTGTGGTGATAAGGGTGGCCGAGGTAATAAGGGTGGCCGAGGTAATAAGGGTGGAAAGCGATCGAAATCACTATTGAAATAAAAATATGAGAAAATTATGAAATCATTGATGTGAAACTGTTGAAAAGGGAAAAGGAGAGATTGTGAAACTTGTTTGGCTTTGGTTGTTCCAGAAAATTGTGAAATCATTGATGTGAAAATGTTGAATGGGGAGATTGTAAACTTGTTTGGTTTGATTGTTTCCTTTCATGTGTATTTGATTGTTGATTCCATTACTACTTGTTGCTTGTGTATGGTTTGAGTTTACTTAGGGCAAAGTTTGTTCATGCATACCAGTACAATTCAAATGTACTGATGTCCCTTTTGCCGGGGGCGCTACATTCGTGTTAAGATTGTAGGTGGATCCATAGCAGGTACTCCAGTCCACCGACCGTAGCTCCCTTTTTACTTTCCGTGAGCTATATTGGTGAGCCCCTTTCCTCTTGGGGCCCTACGTGGCTCATGCCGCTTTTATTTCGAAGTCATATTTTCGGTAATTGTGTAAGGTATAGTCGGAGCCTTGTTACCGGCAAGTACACTTTGTATCCTTAGAGGCTCCGTAGATAGGAAAGTGGCTTATGAACTTATGTAAATAGGTATTTTGTATGTTTGGGCGATATAAGTTGTAAACCACGCAAAGGACTATGTATGTATGTATGTATGTTTTGTAAAAAGTGTCTCAATTATAAATGACTAATTCCTTGATTAATGAGCAATGAAAATACGGGGTAACACATGGGATAGGAAAGGCACCCAGGTCCGCTTGACTGGGGCTACCCGATCGGGCGCCGGTCATGTCCCTCGGATTTTGGGGCGTGACAAACTTGGTATCAGAGCCTAAGGTTTTAAAGAGTCCTAGGATGTCTCGGAGCCGTATCTAGTAGAGTCCTCCTTATCGGTATGTTGTCGACCATATCTATAAGTTGGAGGCTATTCAGATATTTAGGAATATCACCCTTCTTTGACACTCCAGATCGTGCAATATAGCCCAAGATAGGGAGCTGACTTCCTCTCTAAGTCTTATTATCAAGATTGGTAATTTTGATACCACATTCCGCGAATTTGAAGCATGTAAGGAGGGATTGATCCCATCATTGAGTCCGAGTGGATTACCCAAAGACTTGTTAGAAGAATGTGTTGAGACATGGAGGGATTGGTAGAACTTGTTGTTAAGGGGAGTACCCTTGTTCCTACTAATGTCACTGCACCACCAAATCATGTAGTATATCATCCGTATCTATGGCTAGAAATTGAGCTTCCATGGTGCCCGCGTAAATGTTATAAGTTCAAAATATAATTGATGCAGTA
>MU713683.1:0-36389 GCA_026770625.1 Nicotiana glauca | reverse complement strand
AGGCGATGGTAAGTTGAGAGAAAGAACAAATGAGAGAGGTTTGTTGGTGAAAACCCTTTGGGCACTACAAGCCGACTAAGGAATGCGAATCAAATGGGATAAGCGGAGCATTGAAGCCCAGTTTCACAGCGAAAGGTACAACAAGAGATGAACGTCAGAATTGATTGACAGAATGTCTACAAGTGCATGTCATGATCATTAGAGTTGATATCCTCATCTGATAGGTCTCTACTTCGTAGTTTTCTCTTTAGGACTCATTTCTTTCCTTTTCCTTCACTCCGTTCCTCTGTTTTGTTCACTTCCCCTTTCTGAGTCTTTTTAGTCATAACAAGTGAGAAATGACTTCAAAATTTGCCACTAGCTTTCCAATTGCACAAAATGGGGGTCTGGCCAGTATATCAAAGTGTCACAAGGCAAGAAAACAACAAGAGCATTGAGCTGGTAATAATCAACATGCTTTGGGGATCCTGGCGAAACACAAAGTTTGGTAGATGTCAGTTCAGGAGTAATGCAACAGATGGAGGGTATTGGGTTTGAACGAAGAATAGATATTTTCTGTGACAAGGGTCAAGTGAAGGGAGCAATAGACTTCAGGGTCAAGGGGCTAGGGGTTGTGATTTAAGAAGCAACAACATACTGTGGGGGCAATAGACGTAATTTGGGAATTCATGTAAGACTCAAATGTCAGGAATACGCCAGTTCATGAGCGGTGTAACAAACAGAAGATATAGGGTTTGAATGCAGAAAAAGTATGTTTGGTAACACAGATGACGGGGAAAGTGGTTAATCAGTAAACATGCAAGACCTTCAAGAAGAATCAGTTGTCATAGAAAACATATGGGGTCAGATAAGAAGATTAGAAGTGATAATTGTGAGGTAGTCATCAAGAAAGGCGGAAATTATTAGCCAAGCTTCAAAGATGGTCGGACAATGCAAAGCATGGAAAGGAGGAAAGGAAATCCATTCCCAGCAGGAGTACCACAACCAACCACTGCACTTTAAACTGACAGAATTTTCTTTGATTTGAAACAGGGGCATGAAAATGTTATTGAAAGATATGCTACAGGAGGATTAGCAAACTGGGGCAGAAAATTTTCTGTCGTGTTGAAATTTTCTTTTTTTTGAAGTCGGGTACTCATCTGAAGAAAACGAAGGTCAATACAAGTTTTTTTTAGAGAGGGAAGTAGTTTTCAGGAAAGAAACGCCAGTTTTAAGAAAAATAATTTTCGGAGGATTGAAACACTGTTTTTAGGGAAATGGTTTTTGAAGGAGGACAACACCAGTATTTAAGGAAGCAGTTCTGGAGGAAGATAATTCAAGTTAGAGGGCAGATAAAACAAGTTTTGGAGGAAAATGGTTAAAAGAAAAATCTTAGTCTGATGAATTTTTCACCTAAGATAAAAATCTTAGTCTGTTAAATCTTTCACCTAAGATAAAAATCTTAGTCTGTTGAATTTTTCACCTAAGATAAAGAAATCTTAGTCTGTTGAATCTTTCACCTAAGATCAAGGCAGAAGTTGGAAAAAAGAAAGGAAGGCATAAGTTGGGAAAAGAAAGGAAGGCGTAATTTGGGAAAATAAAGGAAGGCATAATTTGGGGAAAAAGAAAGGAAGGCACAATTTGAAAAAGAAGGAAAGGAATGTTTGAGTTTGAAAGATTAAGAAAATTCGGATTCACAAAAATGGACCTAGTCTGATGAATTATCTCCTAGAGTCAAAATCTCAGTCCGATGAATCTTCTTCCCGAGATCACACAAAATGGACCTAGTCTGATGAATTATCTCCTAGAGTCAGAATCTTAGTCCGTTGAAACATTCACCTAAGATAAAAATCTTAGTCTGATGAATTTTTCACCTAAGATAAGATAAAAATCTTAGTCTGTTGAATCTTTCTCCTAAGATGAAAATCTTAGTCTGATGAATTTTTCACCTAAGATANAAGATAAAAGATAAAAATCTTAGTCTGTTGAATCTTTCACCTAAGATGAAAATCTTAGTCTGATGAATTTTTCACCTAAGATAAAAGAAAAATCTTAGTCTATTGAATCTTTCACCTAAGATGAAAATCTTTGTCTGATGAATTTTTCACCTAAGATAAATTTTAAATTTTAAGATACATTTCAGTCTTTAAATTTTTAAAGTCGCATTTCAGTCTTATCACAATTCAAGTTTTAGTTCTTATTAGTATGTGGTAACAAGCACCCAGTTTTCCAAACTGGGGCAGAAAGTTTTCTTTATTTTGTCTACTTTTGTGAAGTCAAGAGCCTGCCTGGATAATAGAGGAATACTTTCAAGTTCAAGTGCAGCAGTCAGGAGCCTGCCCGAAGAACAGAGGCCACAATTCAAGTTTCGTAAGTCAGGAGACCGCCTGTATGATAGAGACGAATACATTCAAATTCAAAATTCAGAAGTGAGGAGCCCGCCTGAAGAACAAAGGAATACATTCAAGTTAAATTTATTCAAGTTCAGCAATTTGGAGAGAAGGAACAACATCTCAGTTAGCAATTTGAAGTAACAACAGTGGATTTTACCAAGAGAATACAGGACCACAAGATAACAAGGAAGCACAAGAACAAGTTTGAAGAATTTAGATAGGATTTTGTAATTCGTAGCTCATATACTAGGCTAGCTTCTTTTATTTTTGGTGTAATAAGGAAGGTCAGCAAGCAGTAGCAGCAGCAGGCGCAGTGAAATCACAGCCCCTGGTTGTCCCAGCTACTAGACATTCCCGAACTACACTGACCTGATTCCTATTTAGCACAGGATATGTAGGCAACCTCTGAAGCAGGGTGCGGTCAGACTTTTCAAAATGCTTCACACGGAATGTTCAAACGGGCAAAAATCGCTCGTATTTGCTCACTTATCTTTGCACGAAAACTCTTCGTGTTTCCGAGCAAAGAGGGGCAGCTGTGAGCACGTGATTTTTGCCCTATATGTGAATTATTCCCACAAAATTCAAACAAAAAGACTTTTCCTTATTTTTACAATTTTTGTGAATTTTGGTGTTATTTTCTGTTAATTGTTTGCATTTTATTTTTGCATGTTAATTCATATAAAAATACAAAAAATATGCATTTGCATTTAGGATCTAATTTTATATTTTAGGATTAATTAGGGGTTAATTTGTTTTAGAACAAAACATGAAAAATCACAAAAATAGTTCACTTTCGCATTTTAATTTGTTTAAATGTGAATTTGTCATGAAATAGTTTTTTTAAACAATTTTAGAATTTAATTAGCTTAGTTTGGGAAATAAATTAGGTTTCATTTTTATTTTCTACAAAAAAAAACATAAAAATACAAAAAGAATAAGAGAGAGAGCAATAATTAAAATAAATAAAAGAAGAAGCCAAACCAAAAGAGAAAGAAAAGGAGCTTGGGCCTTTTTTCTAAAGCAAAATCTGGGCCTAAATAAAGCCTTCCTTCGTCCGTGCCCATGTCCAATGTAGCCCTGAACCGGTCCACCTTTTTGATACCTAAAATGACGTTGTTTTGTCTAGTTGAACCTCATCTGTTGATCCTTCAAGATCCAACGGATGAGAACTAAGTTCCTAATCTCTTATATCTGTCTGAAATTATTCAGAGAGACAGTCGTTTTCTTCCTCTCACATCTCTCTTCTCCTTCACATCTCAAACCCTAATCAGCAATGGTTTCCACCATTTTCACAAATCAAAGAGCTCTCCTGGATGGTCACAGTCACCATGGAACACCCAGAATCCGGCCTCTCAAGTTTTCAGGCCAGCTGGTCAATTTGGTTCTCAGGAATTTTCACCTCCAAACCAGATGTTGCGCCTTTATCTACGACCAGTAACAGACAACATAAATCCCCCACTTGTTAATCAAGGATTCCCAAGACCTCCATTCCAGCATTTTCAAATCAGGGTATAGCTTCACCTCATATCCCTCTTTTCTTATCCCTTCTTTAGTTAGTTTTCTTGCTTTGACTGAATTCGAACAAGATTCTGAACTTAAGGCTTCTTTTCTAGATTAATCTTTTGTGTTCGATTTGTTGTCCATTTTTCTTGTCAAGGTCTATTCTCTGATTTTTGAAATGCTCGAATCTCTATTCTGCTTTTTGTGTTAGTCTCATAAGTTAATTTAATTAGGTCATTTCAATTTAACAACCTGATTCACTCTATGTCTGTTCATGTAATCATATAGTTAACTTCTAGTTTTAAGTAAGTGGTTGTTTCCTCCTGCCTTTGGTAAGATCAGGAGCTAATTGGATCAGTTATTGTTTGGGCCTTGGGTTCAATTCCGACCCATGATTAAAAAGAGCCCATTCATTTGAGGGTTTAAGTAAAGAGGTCAATTTGATCCATTTGGTTTTTAAAGTAAAAATTGGGTATTGGGAGGGTATTTTAGTTATTGAACATACGGAATAATTCTATTAAGGGAAGTTTCTAGAGGATAAGGGGAGGTCACATGTGAGGAATTGGGGGGGGGGGATTAGAGGTTTTATCTAGGGGAGGGAATAGCCCTACTAGGTTGGATAAAAGCATGCTTCATGCCTTGAGGAAGGGGGATCTGAAAATAAAAAATGGAAACAAAGAGAGACCCCCAGAAATTCCCAGAAGCTTTCATCCATCCAGTCTCAAAAATTCCCTCCCAAATCTGATCCAATTTTCAAGTTTCAAGTTTGAATCCTGTTTAGTTCTATATAGAAAAACCAAAAATAGTAGAGATTTCAAAAAACAAAAATCGAAAACAAAACAGAAAAATGCCATAAAAATCCACAAAGGTACTATGCCATTGAACTTTTGGATTCAATTTCGAGTTTCAGTGATTCACTTTTGATCTTATAGCTTAAGTCCAACTAGCTGGAGTTTTCCTGGGATTCATGGTTTACATTCTGGGTTAAATCAAGTTCTGTTGAGGTCAATGATTGTTTATTATTGCTGCTGGTTTTCTACAATTTTCTGGGCTATTGTATAAGTGCGTTTCTGGGTGCAAACTATATCTCTGTTGGTTCAAATCCAATTTGTTGCTGCTGGATATTGCTATTGGTTCCTGCTTACTGACCATTCCTTCTCTTATTGTACTTCAATCTCCAGGTATTTCCCCTTTGCCTCGTCTGAGCCAGGAAGTTCATGTAAATCTATTGATTTGAGGGAAATGATAAAGTGTTGAATGGATTGATTAAATCATTTAGTTTCTGCTTGATGTTGAGAAGAGCATTCATGTTTGAGTAGATTAGAATTATTTGTACTGTTTGGACTGTATAATTGCTATTTTGGATTCATGGCAATAGAATGGCTTCGAATGGTTTATTTTTGGGCTTTAGCATGCCATTTAGCAATTCCATTGGACAGTCATGTAGATGATGTTCATCTGAATAGCCTATTGTAGTAAACATGTTGATTAAGCACTGATTCGCGTAAAACTAATTCAAAGTTGAGTTCAGGAAATTCGCCCCATAGCCTAACTGTTTGGGTACTAATCTGGTAGTGATAGTTTGATTAGTATTCAACTTTTGCTCTTAAACCATTTTCATCATCAATAGCTACATTTGTCCTATTTCGATTACTTAATATCTCATCGGCCAGCATAATTGTCTCAAAGCAATTGGAATAACTCCTATTTTTGTACTGTTTGTATATGTGTTACGAAATTTAAAATCCCACCGAGATTTGGATATCGAGTTCAGCTTTGGAATTGATGCACTTAATTTGGAATTAAGAATTGGGCCAATAATTGGCATTCAGGCCCAAGGACGGTTATATGAATACCATGAAATGCATAAGGCATAGATTAATACTTGGGGACAGAAATGAACTAATAAGTCCAGGTCCTGTCCACGCCAGGGGATTCGATCCCTCAATCCCCAAGTTTGTTATCCGGTTTGGGCTAATGTCGGACCTGATCCATGTTGTTGAAAAATCCGGGGTTGATGCGCATACTATGGTTTGGGCCTTTGGGCCCAAGAGTGAATTGATAATGGCTTCGTTAGTAACTAAATGGCTAGTTGTGGGCTTTGAGTTAGGTAGCGGGTTCAAGCTAAAAGGTACTCCCTTTTGTTTGGATCCGGACTTGAACTTGAAGCCCTAACTTTAATTTTAATTAAGTAGGACCTTTTCTTTTCTTTTAGAGGAAAAAACAAAAAATAGAAAATATAGTCGCTTTTAGGCTTACCCTTTAAAATAAAATGAGACGAGCCTCGCCCAATAAAATGCAAAATTGCGGGGCCCTCAATAAAGGTTTAAAATTACTTAGAAAATCGGGAAGGGTCGTTTAGAAAACTTTACAGCCTCCCCAAAATAATACTACGTTAGAATCTTTAGGCACGATTTAATTAAATTACTTTCTTAAACTCGGGTGCGCATTGATGCGACCCAAATCCAAATCTCGACGAAGTTGAAATGTGTTGACAACCACGGGTGCATTGATTGCAACATGGTTCGAAATGCGTTTTCACGACGTTGCAATTCTTTTAAACTAAATAATGATAAAAAGTGGTTTACAAATAAAAGGCACATAAGCTAGCATGTATTAAAATCAGATAAAATCAAATACAACAGTTAAGCGACCGTGCTAGAACCACGGAACTCGGGAATGCCTGACACCTTCTCCCGGGTTAACAGAATTCCTTACTCGAATTTCTGGTTCGCAGGCTGTAACAGAGTCATATTTTCCTCGATTTGGGATTCAACCGGTGATTTGGGACACCGTTAATCTCCCAAGTGGCGACTCTGAATCTCTTAATAAATGAATCCCGTTTCGATTGTCCTTTAATTAGAAAAACTCTTTTACTCCTTTGCGGGGATGTGGTAGCGAAAAAGAGAGGTGTGACAGTAGCTTCGTTAGGTGTTTTGGGATATGCATGTAAAATTTCAAGTCATTCGGACGTGTTTTGGTTTGGTTTTTGATCGAATGCGTGTTTTGGAAGTTAGGCTTGAATTCGATGTAATATGATGGTTTTGGCATTGTTTGAGGCATTTTGACGATTGAAGCAAGTTTGTATGATGTTTTAGGATGTGTTGGTATTTTTGGTTGAGGTCCCAGGGGCCTCGGGTGTGTTTCGGATGCTTAACGGGGCATTTTCGGATTTAGAAATGTTGCAGCAGCAAAGCTTCTGGTATTCTCGCTTCTGCGGCTTGGGAACCGCAGAAGCGGCTTTGAAGATGCATAAGCGGAGTCGCAGAAGCGACCTGGGCACCGCAGAAGCGAAAGCTAAGTTTACCTGCATTTTCCGCAGAAGCGAAATATTTTCCGCGAAAGCGGAATTGCAATTGCAATTTTTGTTCAGTAAAAGCAAAAGTTCGACCCTCAGTGAAAGCCGCAGAAGCGGCTTATTTTTCACAGAAGCGGAAAACGTGTTTGGGCAGAAGGTTAAGTCCTGAAAATGGGACTTCGTTCCTATTTTCCTTTTTGACAATTTGGAGCTCGGTTAAGGCGATTTCTCAAGAGATTTTTGGAGAGGACAACGAGGTGAGTGTTCTTAATTTAATTTTGATTGTATAACTTGAATCTATTACGATTTTTGGCATTTAATCTGAGATTTTTGTTGGAAAAGTGTAGAAAACCCTCTTGGATAGAATCACTGATTTGAGGGTCGAAATGTTATGGGAATTGGATAATTTTTGTATGGTTAGACTCGTGGTGAGATAAAGACCCGATGATGTAAAAATTTCTGAGTTCCTAGACGTGCGGCCCAGGGGCATTTTGGTCATTTTACATAATTTCCCGTACTAGCTTAGATTTTAATTGTAGAATCAATTACTTGAATTATTATTTACAATATGCAATTTAATTGAATCGATTTGAGCCATTTGGAGTCGGATACTCGTGGCAAGAGCGTGGTTTCAGGTTGACCTGCACTAGTTCGAGGTAAGTGGCTTGTCTAAATATTTCTCTGATT
Organism: Nicotiana glauca; assembly: GCA_026770625.1. Lineage (NCBI taxonomy): Eukaryota > Viridiplantae > Streptophyta > Magnoliopsida > Solanales > Solanaceae > Nicotiana > Nicotiana glauca. Next base: position 28,532 of record MU713683.1, on the reverse strand, counting down.
TTGGTTGCGTATTTATATTGGGACTACGGATGTGGGATTCCGGTAGCTCCCTCCCCCCCCCTTGTTTGTTTACTTTGGGACTGCGGGTTCGATTCCCGATAGATTCCCCTGCACATATATTTTAGGACTACGGGTTAGATTCCTGGTAGATCCCCCTGCACATTGATAGTTGGACTACGGGACGGTATCCCGAGAGATCCTTCAGATATATTCATACGGTGGACTACAGGACGGCATCCCGGCAGCTCCTCGGACAGATTGATAAAATGGACTACAGGACGGTATCCTGGGAGATCCTCATTATTGGTGTTGGTATTGAGCTGTTTACTCTGTGTTATCTTATTTTTTGCGTATTAATTGTTGTTGTGTAATCCGATATACTCAATAGTTGTATCTCATTATCGCTGTTTATTTCATACTGTTGTCAACCTTATTATTTTATTTTACCTCAGTAGGCCCTGACCTTCCTCGTCATTACCCAATCGAGGTTAGGCTTGGCACTTATTGAGTAACGATGTGGTGTACTCATGCCCCTTCTGCGCATGTTTTTCATGTGCAGCTCCAGGTAGCTCCACCCAGGCATACTATCCTCGCGGAGGAGAGATCCAGCAAAGACTTTGAGGTATATCTGCCACGTCCGAAGACCAGAAGTCTCTATGTTATTCCAACTTTAGTATATGACTTTCCTTGCTTTCGGTTGTGTAGACATTCTGGAGTTAGAGCAGTATATTTCATTTCTATTAGCCTGTATTTCCTGTGAGTTTCTGGGTTTTGGGAGTTTGTTTTAAAATTCGTGATATGGGTTGTATTATGCCAAGTGGCATTTATACACATTTTTCTCTTGACTGTAAGATTTTTAGTTGTTTGCTTCCGCAAGTTAGTTTATTTTCTGCAAGTTGTGTAAATTCCGCATTTTTATGCTTACCTAGTCTTAGGAACTAGGTGTCATCACGACATGTTCACGGAGGGCGAAATGGGGTCGTGACAAGTTGGTATCAGAGCTCTAGGTTCATAGGAGTCACGGAACACATACACGGTTTATTAGAGTCCCGCTGATCGGTACGGAGACGTCTATGCTTATCTACGAGAGGCTATGTAACCGTTAGGAAAATTCCACTTCATTTGATTCCTTGTCGTGCGATATTTTTGACACCAATTTTAAATTTTCTATCTTCTATTCTCTCACAGATGGTGAGGACACGTGCTACCAGAGATGATCAGACACCCGCGCCCCCTACCGCAGCCGTCAGAGGCCAGGGCCGGGGTAGAGGCCGTGGACGCGCACGTGGTGCAGCCAGAGCACCTGTGCGAGCTACCGCTGAGGTACCACCAGCATATCCAGTTGGAGTTCAGACACCGGTCACGGCTACAGTTACTACTACTCCAGCTCTTTAAGAGACTTTGGCACAGTTTATGAGCATGTACACCATGTTGGTTCAGGCAGGGTTGCTTCCCCTTGTTGCAGCCACATCCCAGACCAGGGGAGGAGCACAGACTCCCGCCACCCACACTCCTGAGCAGCGAGTGCATGTTGAGCAGGCCCCAGAGATCATTCCTGTACAGCCTGCAGTTCCAGTTCAGCCCGAGATTGGGACAACTGCTTCTGAGGATGAGCAACGGAGACTTGAGAGGTTCAAGAAGTATTATCCTCCGATTTTCAGCGCTCTAACATCGGATAATGCCTTGGGATTTCTAGAAGCGTGTCACCGTATTCTTTGCACTATGGGTATAGCAGAGTCAAGCGGGGTTTCCTTTACTTCCTTTCAGCTTCGGGGAGCCGCATATGATTGGTGGCGCACTTATGAGATAGACTGTCCAGACGAGGCTGCTTCACTGACTTGGACACAGTTCTCAGACATGTTTATAAGAGAATTTGTCCCTCATAGTCTCAGGGATACATGGCGCGTGGAGTTTGAACATTTGCACCAAGGTACAATGACCATTTCAGAATATGCTATTCGTTATACCAGATTGGCCAGGCATGCACCAGCCTTGGTTGATACTATTCACGAGAAAGTTTGCCGGTTTATTGAGGGTCTTATTCCACCCATCAGATCTAGCATGGCTCGAGAGTTGGAGATGGATATTCCTTACCAGCAAGTAGTGAGCATTACTAGGAGCATCGAGGGTATACTCGCCAGGGAGCGAGGGGAGAGAGAGGCCAATAGGTCTCGAGAGTCAGGCCACTACTCTGGTGATCGTAATGCAAAAACAGGTCGTTATGGCAAGGGTTATATGGGTCGCCCCATTCATTCAGCTCTTCCAGCACCCAGCAGCACTCCAGCTCCGCCTATTCCACAGGAGCCTTATTATGCACCTCCAGTTTCTAGTGTGCCTCCTGCACGGGGTACTTCCAGAGGTCAGTCCAGCAAATCTGGCCCCAACCAGTCACAACCACCACATCCTCCCAGAGCTTGTTTGAGTGTGGCGATACACGCCACATGGTTAGAGACTGCCCCAGACTTGGTAGGGGTGCATCTTCACAGACTGCTCAGCCACAGCGTGCCCCTCAGAATTCTCAGGCCATAATTCCAGCTCCAACTGTTACCCCACCTGCCCAGCCAGCTAGAGGCGAAGTTCGGGGAGATAGATGTCACCCTCGAGGAGGAGGCCGGGCCAGATAATATGCTATTCCTGCCCGTACCGAGGCTGTTGCCTCCGATTCTGTTATTACAGGTATTATACTGGTTAGTCACAGAGAGGCATCACTTCTATTCAAGCCCGGCTCTACTTATTCATATGTGTCTTCTTATTTTGCTCAACATCTGGGTGTGCCCCGAGATTCTTTGAGCTCTCTTATTTATGTTTCTACTCTTGTGGGAGATTCTCTTATTGTGGATCGCGTTTATCGACCATGTTTGGTTATTATTCGTGGTTTAGAGACCAAAGCAGACTTATTATTACTCGACATGGTGGATTTCGATATTATCTTGGGCATGGACTGGTTGTCGCCCCATTATGCTATTCTTGATTTTCACGCTAAGACCGTGATGCTGGCTATGCCAGGTATTCTGCATGTTGAGTGGAGTGGTACTTTAGATCACGCCCCCAGCAGAGTTAAATCATTTCTTAAAGCTCATCGTATGGTTGAGAAGGGGTTTTCTGCTTACTTAGCTTATGTGGGGGATGTTAGTGTTGATACCCCTTCTGTTGATACAGTTCCAGTGGTACGAGATTATCCAGATGTGTTCCCAGCTGATCTTCCGGGCATGCCGCCCGACAGGGATATTGATTTTGGCGTTGATTTGTTGTCGGGCACTCAGCCCATTTCTATTCCTCCATATCGTATGGCTCCTCCTGAATTGAAGGAGTTGAAGGATCAGTTACAGGAATTGTTTGATAAGGGTTTTATTCGACCCAGTGTTTCACCTTGGGGTGCTCCTGTCTTATTTGTGGAGAAAAAGGATAGTTCTATGCGTATGTGTATTGATTATCGCCAGTTGAATAAGGCTACAGTGAAGAATCGTTATCCTTTGCCTCGTATTGATGATCTATTTGACCAGCTTCAGGGCGCATAGGTATTTTCTAAGATTGATTTGCGCTCGGGTTACCATTAGTTAAAGATTCGGGAGCCAGATATCCCGAAAACTACTTTCAGGACTCGGTATGGTCATTACGAGTTTCTTGTTATATCATTTGGGCTGACCAATGCCCCAACAACTTTTATGCATTTGATGTACAGTGTGTTCAGGCCATATCTCGACTCGTTCGTGGTTGTTTTCATAGATAATATTCTTGTATGCTCTCGGAGTCGGGAAGATCACGAGAAACACCTGAGAATAGTGCTTTAGACCCTGAGAGAGAAGAAGTTATATGCAAAGTTTACAAAATGTGAGTTCTGGTTGGATTCTGTGGCATTCTTAGGCCACGTGGTATCGAGTGAGGGCATTCGGGTGGATCCGAAGAAGATAGAGGCAGTGTAGAGGTGGCCTAGACCCTCCTCAGCCACAGAGATTCGTAGTTTCCTTGCTTGGCGGGTTACTACCGTTGTTTTGTGGAGGGGTTTTCATCGATTGCAGCCCTATGACTAAATTGACCCAGAAGGGTGCTCCATTTCAGTGGACAGAGGAGTGTGAGGCAAGCTTTCAGAAGCTCAAGATAGCTTTGACTACGGCCCCAAATTTGATATTGCCTACGGGTTCGGGGTCTTATACGGTATATTGTGATGCCTCACGGGTTGGCCTCAGAGCGGTGTTAATGTAGGACGGTAGGGTGATTGCCTACGCGTCTAGACAGTTGAAGATACATGAGAAGAATTACCCTATCCACGACCTTGAGTTAGCTGCTATTGTCCACGCCTTGAAAATCTGGCGCCATTATTTATACGGCATGCCATGTGAGATTTATACTGACCATCGGAGTTTGCAGCACCTGTTCAATCAGAATGATCTAAATTTGCATCAGAGAAGGTGGTTAGAGTTGTTGAAAGATTTTGATATTACTATTTTGTATCATCCGGGCAAGGCCAATGTGGTAGTTGATGCCTTGAGTCATTGAGCAGAGAGTTTGGGCAGTTTAGCATATTTACCAGCTTCAGAGAGGCCTATGGCGATGGATATTCAGGCCTTAGCCAGCCAGTTCGTGAGATTGGATCTTTCGGAGCCTAGTCGGGTCCTCGCTTGTGTTGTTTCTCGGTCTTCCTTATTCGACCGTATGAGGGAGCGGCAGTATGGTGATCCTCATTTACTTGTCCTTAAGGACATAGTTCAGCATGGCGATGCCAGAGATGTGAACATTGGAGATGACGGACTATTGAGGATGCAGGGTCAAATTTGCGTGCCCAATCTTGATGAGCTTCGAGAATTGATTCTAGCAGAGGCCCATAGTTCGCGGTATTCCATCCATCCGGGTGCCGCGAAGATGTATCAGGATTTGAGGCAACACTACTAGTGGAGGCGGATGAAGAAGGATATAGTTGAATATGTAGCCAGATGCCTCAACTGTCAGCAGGTGAAGTATGAGCATCAGAGTCCAGGTGGGTTGCTTCAGCAGATAGATATTCCGGAGGGGAAATGGGAGCGCATCACCATGGACTTTGTATCTGGACTTCCGCGGACCTTGAAGAAGTTTGATGCCATTTGGGTTATTGTGGATCGGCTGACCAAGTACGCTCATTTTATTCCTATATGTACTACTTATTCATCAGAGCGGTTGGCGGAGATTTATATCCGAGAGATTGTTCGTCTGCATGGTATCCCAGTTTCTATTATTTCAGATAGGGGTACTCAATTCACATCACGATTCTGGAGGGTTGTTCAACAGGAGTTGGGTACTCAGGTGACGATGAGCATAACATTTCACCCCCACTCGGACGGACAGTCCGAACGCACTATTCAGATTCTGGAGGATATGTTTCGTGCGTGTGTGATTGAGTTCGGAGGATCTTGGGATCAGTTCTTGCCATTGGCTGAGATTGCTTACAACAACAGTTATCAGTCCAGCATTCATATGGCGCCGTATGAGGATCTATATGGTAGAAGGTGCAGGTCTCCGGTGGGTTGGTTTGAACCAGGTGAAGCTAGACCGTTGGGCACAGATTTTGTTCAAGATGCATTGGAGAAGGTTAAGGTGATTCAGGATAGACTCTGTATAGCACAGTCCAGACAGAAAAGTTACGTGGACAGGACGGTTCGTGATGTCTCAAATATGGTCGGAGAGCGAGTTTTGCTTCGGGTTTCGTCTATGAAGGGCGTTATGAGATTTGGGAAGAATGGGAAGTTGAGTCCGAGGTTTATTGGCCCTTTTGAGATATTGAAGCGTGTTGGGCAAGTTGCTTATGAGCTTGACCTACCTCCCAGCTTGGCAGGAGTTCATCTGGTATTTCATATTTCGATGCTCCGGAGATATCACGGGGACCCGTCGCACATGTTGGATTTCAGCTCAGTCTAGTTGGACAAGGATTTATCCTATGTTGAGGAGCCAGTGGCTATATTGGATAGACATGTCAGAAAGTTGAGGTCAAAGAACATTGCTTCAGTAAAGGTTTAATGGCGGGGTCATCCGGCCGAGGAGGTGACTTGGGAGACCGAGCGGGATATGCGCAGCCGATACCCTTATCTTTTCACTACTTCAGGTATGTCCTTTATGCTCGTTCGAGGATGAACGAATGTTTAAGTGTGAGAGGATGTAACGATCCGGCCGGTCATTTTTAGAATTTATGCCCCGACCCCCTATTAATTGTTTCCCCGAAGTTCATTTATGCTATTTTGGTTTGCCGGAACGTTCGGTGTTGAGTTTTGGAGAGTTTTGGGAGACTTAGTCCCTAAATAAGAGCTTAAGTGTGAAAAATGGTCCGTAGTCGGAACAGTGTGAAGATGGCCTCGGAATGGAAATCTGATGGTTCTGTTAGCTCTGTTAGGTGATTTCGAGGTTGGGAGCATGTTCGGAATAAATTTTTGAAGTTCGTAGCTAAATTAGGCTTGAATTGGCAAAGTTAGTATTTTGGCAATTTCCGGTTGATAGGTGAGATTTTGATCCGAGGGCCGGAACGGAATTCCGAGAGTTGCTGTAGCTTCGTTAGGTGATTTGGGATATGCGTGCAAAATTTCAAGTCATTTGGACGTGTTTTGGTTTGGTTTTTGATCGAATGCGTGTTTTTGAAGTTTTAGAAGATCTTAGGCTTGAATTCGATGTAATATGATGGTTTTGGCGTTGTTTGAGGTGTTTTGACGATTGAAGATAGTTTGTACGATGTTTTAGGATGTATTGGTATTTTTGGTTGAGGTCCTGGGGGCCTCGGGTGTGTTTCGGATGCTTAACGGGGCATTTTTTTATTTAAAAATGTTGCAGCAGCCAAGCTTCTGGTATTCTCGCTTATGCGGCTTGGGAACCGCAGAAGCGAAGCTGCAGATTTAAAAATGTTGCAGCGGCGAAGCTTCTGGTATTCTCGCTTATGCGGCTTGGGAACCGCAGAAGCGAAGCTACAGAAGCGGCTTTGAAGCCGCAAAATCGGCTTTGAAGCCGCATAAGCGGAGTCGCAGAAGCGACCTGGGCACCGCAGAAGTGGAAGGTGGGATTCCCTCCATTTTTTGCAGAAGCGGAATATTTTCTGCGGAGTCGCAGAAGCGATTTTTGTTCCGCAAAAGCGGAAGTTCGACCCTCAGCGAAAGCCGCAGAAGCCGCTTATTTTTTCGCAGAATCGGAAAACGTGTCTGGGCAGAAGGTTAAGTCCTGAAAATGGGACTTCGTTCCCATTTTCTTTTTTGACAATTTGGAGCTCGGTTAAGGCCATTTCTCAAGAGATTTTCGGAGAGGAAAACGGGGTGAGTGTTCTTAACTTAATTTTGGTTGTATAACTTGAATCTATTACGAGTTTTGGCGTTTAATCTGAGAATTTTGTTGGAAAATTGTAGAAAACCCTCTTGGATAGAATCATTGATTTGAGGGTCGAAATGATATGGGAATTGGATAATTTTTCTATGGTTAGACTCATGGCGAGATAAAGAACCCGATGATATAAAAATTTCTGAGTTCCGAGATGTGGGGCCCGGGGGCATTATGGTCATTTTAAATAATTTCCCGTATTAGCTTAGAATTTAATTGTAGAATCAATTACTTGAATTATTATTTACAATATGCAATTTAATTGAATAGATTTGATCCATTTGGAGTCGGATACTCGTGGCAAGAGCGTGGTTTCAGGTTGACTTGCACTAGTTCGAGATAAGTGGCTTGTTTAACCTTGTGTGGGGGACTTTGTCCCTTAGGATATAATATTTGGTAATTTGATGCCTTGTACGTGAGGTGACGAGCACGTACCTGAGCTAATTGTTGAAAACCCGAATTTTTACTTATAATACTTTAACTCAGTTTCTTCCGTATTTGCTTTATTCTACTTGCTATTATAGCATGTGCTAGTATAGAAAAGCATGATTAGTTGATACAAATTGCCTATTTGCTTAATTTGCCTAAATTGTAATTTTGTGAAGCATGTTAGGCCAGAATTATTTGTTGCCTTGAATCGTTGCGCTTCAATTTCTGAATATTTCTCAGATTTGGTTGCGTATTTACATTGGGACTACGGATGTGGGATTCCGGTAGCTCCCCCCTACCCCCCTTTGTTTGTTTACTTTGGGACTGCGGGTTCGATTCCCGATAGATCCCCCTGCACATATATTTTGGTACTACGGGTTACATTCCCAGTAGATCCCCCTGCACATTGATAGTTGGACTATGGGACGGTATCCCGGGAGATCCTTCAGATATATTCATACGGTGGACTACGGGACGGTATCCCGGGAGCTCCTCGGACAAATTGATAACATGGACTACAGGACGGTATCTTGGGAGATCCTCATTATTGGTATTGGTATTGAGCTGTTTACTCTGTGTTATCTTATTTTCTGCGTATTAATTGTTGTTGTGTAATCCGATTTACTCAATAGTTGTATCTCATTATCTCTGTTTATTTCATACTGTTGCCAACCTTGTTATTTTATTTTATCTCAGTAGGGCCCTGACCTTCCTCGTCACTACCCAACCGAGGTTAGGCTTGGCACTTACTGAGTACCGCTGTGGTGTACTCATGCCCCTTCTGCACATGTTTTTCATGTGCAGCTCCAGGTACCTCCACCCAGGCGTACTATCCTTGCGGAGGAAAGATATAGCAGAGACTTTGAGGTATATCTGCCACGTCTGCAGACCAGAAGTCTCTATCTCATTCCAGCTTTAGTATATGACTTTCCTTTCTTTCGGTTGTGTAGACATTCTGGAGTTAGAGCAGTATATTTCATTTCTATTAGCCTATGTTTCCTGTGAGTTTTCGGGTTTTGGGAGTTTTTTTAGAATTCGTGATATGGGTTGTATTATGCCAAGTGGCATTTATACACACTTTTCTCTTGACAGTAAGATTTTCAGTTGTTTGCTTCCGCAAGTTAGTTTATTTTCTGCAAGTTGTGTAAATTTCGCATTTTTTGGCTTACCTAGTATTAGAAACTAGGTGTCATCACGACATGTTCATGGAGGGCGAACTGTGGTCGTGACAGCACATGACTCACTAAGGGATGGTCTCATTCCGACTCTCAACTTATGCAAGTATTCACAGACCCACAATATTAAGCATTAATCACAAAGTGAACATAAGCTAAGAAAATGAGACATAGGCGTCAATAGACATGTTATCTGACTTAATAAGGGATCATAAACGATTTCAAAGTATAGGAAGGTAATACACATTCTAGAGCCTAAATATGCTACTATCAAACAAGTTAAAAAGCGTGTAGGAATTTCATCTTTCCTTCTTTTATTCCCTAAATCCTATTCTACTCTAAAAATAAAAAATAAAAACTATGACCCGGTTCAAATTACATCATGGTTGATTATTACTACCTAAAAAAAATACATACTTTTGTATTATTTTTTATTTTTCAATTTTTTTGCTAGACTTTAATCCCCTCAAGAAAACTGTCTAGGAGATCCATCGTTAGGAAAAGTCCAATATTTTTCAAATATTTTTTTCTAAAAAAGAATTAATCCATTAAACTAATACAACTAAAATAGCATAGAAAGTCACCCAAATAATCTTCCAACCCCATTCTTAAAGTAGAGCATTGTCCCCAATGCAGACCCATAAATGCAAGAGGGTAAAGTAATTTCCCTAGTGGGCCAAAGGCCGAAACACTCGCAGCTCATGGGGTACTCAAACTTCTCCCAAGCCTGGTCCTTCGTGCGGTACCTCACACTTAGTTTCAACCATCTAGTTTGATGTTGCATCCTTCCAATAGCCTTGCTTTATATACTCCTAGAAATAAAAAATCGACACTGCAAAAATAATATAATTAAAAAAAATTAATAAATAAAAGAAAGCAGTAAAGGTGGGTTTCCACCCAACTATCGCTTGTTTTAACATCGCGGCACGATGTGAATCACTTTTTGTCTCCACTTCAAACTTACGAATCAGACCCCAAGTTTTGGTTATGCTCTATGATCATGCTCTTGGGGAGATACAAACCGTTTTCGAGCCAAAAATTAAATGATACTTTATGAACTTTTTGGTTTCAACCGATGAGTGTCATTTTACCTAGACGGCCTTGAAAATTTCAGAATATATGGCTCATCTACGTCTTCCTTTAACTCTTGCATTGGCTCATACAGATCAATTTCCATTTCATCATCTGAACATAATGTAGAGAAGAGTTTGGAATGAGGTCCAACACACTCAACTACCTGAACTTCGAGATGTTCAACATTCTCTCCACCAAAGACACTAGAGTCAACTAAATATTTTTCCTCAATGTCCTCGGTTGACTGTAGTATCACGCCTTCAACATCGATATCATCAAATTCTAGTTGGTTGTTTGGTCGTATTCTACTCTCAACTCCTCCATTATAATAGAAATTTATGCCGCTAACTCATGCTCTTCTTGGCTACTATCCATAATGTCATCTTGTTGCGCTTTACAAGGATCAACTAGTTGAGTCACTTGAGCCTCCAAGTTGCAAATAGTTGCCTCTTGCCTTTGCATCTGTAGTGGTTTCTCATCATATTGTTCCACAAGTCACTTTAGCATATCTTTGATCTCTTTCAGGTCATCATTACTAGGTTTTTTGTTACTATTAACTTTACAAGAAAAAGAAGAACCATCAAAGTAAGGGGTTGGGGGAAGATAATAAATATAAGCACAACCATGAAAGTGACCATCTTGACCACCACACATAACATTGAGATGGTGCACATAATCCTCTCTCGGGAATATTTAGATAATTTTACCATGGGTGGTTTCCTCCACTATATGCATAAGGAGGATCAAAAGTAGAATTACCAACATAAAAACTCTCATAATTCCAAGATGTCATGTTTTTAAAATCAACAAGTAATACAAAAATAAATAAAAATCAAATACAAAAAAATAAAAATAAAAGTTCAAACCTAAAACCTAGCAATATGCACACCTACAGCTACATCGTTAGTTCTCCGGCAATGATGCCTAAATTTGATGACGCCCAACTATGTCTTGTAAAAAGGCCTTAGCGATCGTTATAAATATATTCCAGTTAATAAGTTCAGAGTCGAATCCCATAGGGAATTAACCTATTAAACACAACTACTAGACTCACACAAATTCACGCAATCAATCTTCTGAAATATTTACGTAACAAATTGGATGTTTACTAACTAAATGAAAATTCAATAAATACTAACTAACTACTAACGACTTGTAGACAAGAATTGGAAGGATCTAGCTTGCGATTTTCCCTATTGTCAGAATCCTTTCCGCTACGACTTCTATAAATTTGCCTAAGTCTTCTCTTTCCAACTTAATTCAATCACAACTATTCTAGGTGAGAGCTCTTAAACTATATATAGCATGTTCGCTAGTTTCTCCTTTTGTATGTATTATATTTCTACTCCAATTTCTTTTGTGCACGTTTCTCCAAAATATTTTTGTTATGCATCATCTTAATTCTCTCCTTGTATAGTCTTGTGCTCTCAAAAGCATGGTAGTGAAGCTCATCAAGATTTTGCAACTCTATGACTCTACTGTTACTCGCAGCTTCTATATCAAGATTCAGCTGTCGCAATGCCCACAAAGCTTTATGCTCCAACTCCACTGGTAAGTGACACGCCTTCCCAAACACCAATTTATATGGAGACATGCCAATCGAAGCTTTGAAAGCAGTACGACACGCCCATAGTGCATCATCTAACTTTCTCACGCAATCTGTTCTTGTAGCATTCACGTTCTTTGTTAAAATGCTCTTTATCTCTCTGTTTGAAACTTCCCCTTGCCCACCCATTTGTTGATGATATGGGGTGGAAACCTTGTGGAGTACATAATACTTTACCAACAACTTTGTGAAGGCTCGATTACAGAAGTGAGTGCCTCTGTCACTGATTATTTCCCTTAGAGTTCCAATCGGGTGAATATATTTTTTTCTTAAAAACAATTACCCCCTTTGCATCATTTGTAGGGAGAGCTACAACCTCCACCCATTTGGACATGTAGTCTACAACTACGAGTATATACTTGTTGCCATGTGAGCTGACGAAAGGTCCCATGAAATTGATTCGCCATACATCAAACATTTTTACCTCCTGAATTAGGTTCATAGGTATCTCATGTCAGCGGGAAATATTCCCGGTTCATTGGCATTCATCACAACCCTTCACCCATAAGTGTGCATCTTTGAACAAAGTCGGCCGGTAGAAGCCCGACTCCAACACTTCATCCAATTTCCTTACTCCCCCAAAATTGCCACCATATGGTGACGCATAACACGCCTGCAAAATAGAAGATTGATCTATCTCGGGGATACATCTCTGGATCATGTTATCAACACAAATCCTGAACAGATAAGGCTCATCCCAATAATACATGCGACAATCACGAAACGAAATTTTTACTTTGAAAAGAGGAAAGGTCATAGGGAACATTACCACTCGTCAGGTAGTTTGCAATGTCTGCATACCATGGAGCTACCTCAAGACTCGTGGCCAAAAGTTGTTCATCCGAGAAAGTCTCCACAATCTCTTCCACCCCAACCTTCTTCTCAGCTTCTTCTAGCCTCGACAAGTGATCAACTACTTGGATCTCTGTTCCCTTTCGGTCACGGATTTCCAAGTCAAATTCTTGCAGCAGTAGAACCCATAGAATCAGGCGCGACTTTGACTCCTTATTCTAAGTTAGACACCTGAGAGCAGCATGGTCAGTATAAACAATTACCTTTGATCATATCAGGTATGACCTGAATTTATCAAATGTGAACACCACTGCTAGCATCTCATTCTCAGTCATTGTGTAATTTAGTTGGGCACTACTCAAAGTTCTACTTGCATAGTAAATTGGATGCATGACTTTATCTTTCCGCTGCCCAAGAACTGCTCCCACAGCATAGTCGATTGCATCACACATCAACTCAAATGGTTGCTCCCAGTCAGGTGCAACAATGATAGGTGTTGTTACCACCCTCTTCTTGAATTCCTCAAAAGATACCCTGCAGTCATCAGAAAACATAAAAGAATCTCTTTCAAGTAATTTACACAACAAATTAGCAATTTGGAAAAATCTTTTATAAATCTTCTATAAAAACTGGTGTATCCCAGGAAACGTCTTATTTCCTTGACGGAAGTGGGTAGAATTTTTTCTATCACATCAACCTTTGCACGGTCTACCTCAATGCCCTTACTCGACACTAGGTGGCCCAAGACTATACCTTCCTATACCATAAAATGGCCCTTTTCCCATTTGAGTATCAGAGTAGCCTCGATACACCTCTTCAATACTCTTCTCAAGTTCATAAGGCAATCATCGAATGAGTTCCCCACCATTGAGAAGTCATCCGTGAAGACCTCTATTATTTCCTCTACCATATTTGTAAAGATGGCCATCATGCACCTTCAGAATATGGCAGGTGCATTGCATAGGCCAAACAACACTCTCCGAAAGTCATAGATGCCATAAGGGCAGGTGAACTACGTTTCTTCTCTATCTCTCTGAAGCAATAGAGATCTGATTATACCCAGAGTATCCATCCAGAAAGCAGAAGTGGGACCTCCTTTCCAATCTATCTAGCATCTAATCAATGAATGGCAGTGGGAAATGGTCTTTCTGGGTAGCTTTGCTCAACTTCCTGTAATCTATACAGATTCGCCAGCCTGTAACTGTTCGTGTTCAAATCATCTCATTATTATCACTTTGTACTACAGTCATACCGCCCTTCTTTGGCACATACTGAACTGGGCTACCGCAGTTATTGTTAGAGATGGGGAAGATGATTTCCCCATCTAAGGACCTGATCACTTCTTTCTTCACCACTTCTTTGATGTTGGGGTTCAACCTTCTTTAATATTCTCTGGAAGGTTTGTTCCCTTCTTCCAGTAAAATCTTATCCATACAAAATGCTGGCCTAATACCCTTAATATCTGTAATGGTCAAACCAATTTCAGTCTTGCACTCCATCAATACCTGCAAAAGTTGTTCTTGCTGCACATCTAACAAACTAGATGAGATAATAACAGTTGAGTTAGGTCCCAAGAAAGCATACCTGAGATGAGGTGGTAGTGGATTCAGTTCCAACTTTGGTGGCTCTTCTATCAATGGCTTAGATAGGGGAGTTTTCTTTTCTTCTAAGTGCAAAGGCTCAAAATCGAGCTCTCTTTTCCAAAACACTTGGCCTTCAAGAGCCAGTACCCATTTCGCCAAGTCCTTTCCATTTGCTTCTCTAAGTTTATGAGACAGGATACTAGAGGGACTTTAGCGCTCAAGGTCTTATCTTCCTCCTCCAAAATCATGTCTATAGCATCTATTAGAGAGCAGTTAGCAAATTCACTTGGTCACCACATAGATTTCTGCATATTAAATATTATCTCTTTATCATTTAGTCTCATTTTTAGATATCTAGTTTTACAATCAATTAAAGCTCTCCCAGTGGCCAAGAATGGTCTTCCCAAAATTATGGGAATCTCCTCGTCAACCCAGCAGGCCAAAATAACAAAATCTATTGGAAACAAACTTCCCAACCTATACTAATACATCATCAAGGATACCTGATAGCCTCTTCACTATCTTGTCGGCTAGCTGTAGTAACATGGATGTGGGTCTTGCTCCTCCAATGCCTAGCCTTTTGTAGAGAGACAAGGGCATCATGTTTATTCTTGCCCCCAAATCACACAATGCTTTAGCAAAAGCAGACCTGTCTATCGTGCATGGGATTATGAAACTCCCTAGGTCTAGTAACTTCTCATCTCTAGGCCTCATCATGACTGAACTGCAGGTCTGTGTCAATGTAACAGTCGACAAGTCTTGGAAGTCGAATTTGCGAGATATTAGATCTTTCATCATTTTGTCATACCCAGGCATCTCTGCAATCTCCATGAATTTCTTGTTCTACTCGTCTTCTTGATACTTGGCCAATATTTGTGGGAATAGTGCTAGAGGTCGTTTCTTTCCTATGATTTGAGTTTTATCTTGCTCAGGCACTCCTTCTACTATCGTTTCTTGTGCTATCTCAGTCTCCTTCAAAACCTCTTTTTCTTTGCTTGTGCTTTCTTGTGCATGTTGTACCATCACATCAGTTAACCCTGTTGAATCATCTATCTCAATGGATACTAGAACAAGTGTTTCAGTAGGTCGGCTTTCACGAGCAATTTCTTTCTCCAGATCTAGGTCTCTACCATTTCATAGACTCACTGCCATAAGCTATTTCTGGCCCTGCTCTTTTGGATTGATTTATGTGTCTATAGGTAACGTCCCTTGGTGACGATTATTTAGAGCCATCAAATCTGTCCTAATTGAATCTTAATACGCTTTATCATTGATTCATGTGAGTCTACTCTCTCTTGTATTTTTCCAGAGGACCCAATCAGTTGTTGTAGCATTCTGTTATTGTTATCTAGCATTCCCTTAAGTTTAGCAAACCCATCATCTTGTCTTGCAATCTGTTGTTATTGAGGTTGTTGATAATACAGCTGCTGATTTTGATGGTTGTAACCTTGTTGCCTTTGGTAAGGCACCACTTGACCCTGTGGTTGCATAGCTCCAGGATTGTTGTTGTTATTGTACTTATGATATGCTGGTCTATATTATTGATTATGTTGTCCCCAGTTCTGACCACCTTGCCTCTGTCCCCCATAGTTGGCCACATAGTTCATATCTTCCTGATATTGCTGGTTGTCACCTTACGCACTCCACGAGCAAACATATGGTTGGTTAATGCATGGCGTACATAAGCCCCCATTAGTTGTGTCTACTATGTGTACCTGCTGCTTCTGGCTTGATTCATCAATTTTTCTAGTGAGAATAATCATTTGCATCATTAGAGTGGCCATATTTTCAGCTATGGAGTTGTTCGGTTCCAAAGCCACTGAATGAACTACAGGAGTGATTGTACAGTCTCTTGTCATCCATCCTGATTTTTGGGCCATCTTATCATGTAGAATCTTGCATTCTCTGAATATTTTGCTAAAAATGCTTCACCTACTGAAGCATCAATATTGGTCTTTAAGTTGTCTGCCAATCCCATGCAAAAGCTTAGCTCCAACATCTGTTGTGTAATACCATGATGTTGAGACTTAACCAGCATACCCTTGTACCTCTCCCACGTTTCTTGTAATGTTTATGTTGGTTTCTTCCTGAAGCTCAATATCTTATCAATTTGTTTAGCAGTCTTATTGGGTGGGTAGAACTTGTTCACAAATTGCTTGACAAATTCCTCCCAAGTAGTCATGGAGTGTATAGGGATTGAATTAAGCCAAGTCTGAGCCTCTCCCATCACCGAGAATGGAAACAACAACATCTTTATTGATTTCGATGTCACATTCGGTTGCCTTTGCGTGACACATATCGACAGGAAATTCTTCAGATGCTGCTGAGGATCTTCAATGTTTGACCCTGAGAACAATCCCTTGTTCTGTAACAAATATAGCATGTTGTTTGCGATTTGAAATGATTCAAACGAGTGAGAGACTGCAATTGCGGTTGCCAGGTTATCGGTGGTGGGTTGAGCCCAATCATATAATGATTCTTCTAGCACAAGAGGCACCACACCCTTATTGTTCGGGTCATTCACATTATTTCTGTTGTTTGGATTTCCTACTTCGTCTCTCATGTCTGGTTCGATTTGTTCTATTGAGTTCTATAGTTGTTTGCCCTTATTGTTTGCACGATTCAGTGCCTTGAAAACTTTTTCGGGATGTAATAATGCTTCAAACAATTTACAAGTTCTTGAGGTGTTTCTAGGCATGCAGTTGTAATACCCAAGACTACAAACGTTAGAATTTCAATGTATTTAGTTTAAATTGAAGAAAATTGACTACACTAAGAATTCTAGCACTTCTTTTAGCTGCAACTAATAACATCGTTAATTCTCCGGCAACGACGCTAAAATTTATTCACGTCCAACTATGCCTTATAAAAAGGACTATGCGGTCATTGCAAATATAATCTGGTTTACAAGTCCGAAGTCGAATTCCACAAAGAACTAAGGCTTAGCTACAGTTGTTCGATATCGCTAAGAAATACAAGTCCAAACAATTTCCTAATTATAAAGATTATAATATTTTATTTTATCTAACTAACTAACAAATACTAGAAAGCAGTAAAACTATCAATTAACAAGGATAAGGTTTGGAGACAAGATTTCAGGGGTCCGGACTAATAATTTTCCCTATAGTAGGAATCCTTCTGCTACGTTTTCTATAAATTTTTCTAATTCTTCTCTGCTGATCAAGAGCCCTATGAGTGTTGTAATTCTCTCCCGAGTAACTACCACAATTACTAGACATATTCTCCTGAATTATGCTAGCTGGCATTAAGTACGCTCACTCAGATAGCACCAAGGTTTTGTTATCCCTAATCCCACCTTAAACCCTTCATATAGATCCATCATATACGTTAAGAGTGATGTTGTTCAACAACTACCTAAATATGCACTATCTCCCGAGTAATACATACTAATAGGCATAGTCAATTGAGGGCCTTTCAATCAACAACAACAATAATATGTTGAGAAAATAGAGAAAATACTATGGCAAATCTATATTAAAGTAATAAGAAAAAATCATCCTCCAATAGGTTCCATCAAAACCCTAGATTAGGAGTTTAGCTACTCATACTCATAGTAACAATATCCAAAGTATTTTGCATAATTGAATTACAATAAGGATAAAGGGATATAGAAATTGATGGTTCTAACTCCCAACAATTGCTCCACAGGCTATCCTTGCCTCCAATTTGCAAAAGTCCTCAAAAGTGGTATTTTTAGGTCTATTTATATGTGTAGAAAAAGACATAAACGTGTATGCCAACTCCTAGTCAAACCAGAAGACGAAATAAGTCTTCAAAACTCGGGATGTGCACACCCAGACCTGGCCTCGCGAGGCATAACACTTAGTGGACCTCGCCCCAGGCCTGGCGTCGCTAGGTATAAAGCCTGCTTGAGCTCACCTCTGCCTCGCCTCTCCAGTTGTTCTGCGAGCTAAAGGCCTGGCTTCGCCAGGTATAAAGCCTGTTATAGGCCTAGCTTTGCCAGCTTTCTCCTTTTCACTGTTCTCAACCACGCTTTCAACGTTTAAGTATCCCTTTTGCTCTATTTTCATCTTCAATTCACTCACACATAAAATGGACTCCATTATGCACCAATAAATTGTAATTTATCATTAAATCATATAAAATGCAAGAGGAATAATGTACTAAACCATGGAATTATAGTCACACATCAGATATTTTTGAGTAATTATTTTTTACCATATGGAAATTCTTGTTATTTTTTCAAAAATAAATGGGGTAAAGTTAAGTTTTTTAAAGAACAATTAATATGAAAACATGCAGCACTGAAGCGTGTTATATCCTTTATTAGCTTTTAAATAATAGTTTTAAAGCTAATTATCGAAATCAGTTGAGTTGGAGGTTTTGATTAATCTTTTTTACATTGAAATATTTTAAGAGGTACCTCTAGGGGCTCATCAAGCCAGAAATGAATTATCCTTCATTAAGTTTTAAAATTATAGTAACCCCTATACCTCAAATTTGAGAAATATTTGTACGCTTATGGCCGGAACATTTACAATTAAACCTTCATTTATCCTTTATATGTTGTATAGAAGGGCGGATTTATAGCATTAATTATTGGCACGTGAACTCATGGTTGTACCATCAAATTAAATATTGCATGTACGTATTTCTAGAATTAGTCTAATATAATATGTTGGCACCCATGATCCAAAAGATTGAACGGGGTACTTGGTTGAATTTTTGGTTACTTACTTTGAGGAGCAGAGATCAATTCTTTTTTCTACTTTTTTTAATGGTTCACCCATGTTCAAGAAATCGTAGATCGGCCTCAGGGCTAATTGCATACTTTGTTACGTGTGTGTCATTACTCATTCCTAATATTGTTATTTTGTACGATGAATTTACTACCATATAACATTTATAGTGCAATTTTCATTTTATTTTTGCTTTGTTAGTGGATGATAATGGTACAAAAACGCTGCAATTACTAGGGATATTTTCCAATGTTGAACCTATTGTTCCTCTAACAGTGTAAAGCTTCAACTTATTGTTAAATCCGTTTAAATCTACAGGACCTATCCGAAATGAGAATCATCCTGTCACAAATAGTGAAGTATTGAAGAAGATTTATATAATAAAGCTAGATCAAGAATTATTTCAGGCCTAGGAATAGGATATTTTTGGAGTTATATAACCCTTAGTTACTAAATACAACTTTGGTTTTATGATATTTGACTACAATATCTATATTTATTAACAAAACACAAAATGTATGCTTATGTTCCCTTAATAACTGACTCATAATAACAGATCGTGTGCTATTGCTTATATAATTACCACATATTAATATCATGTTGAGCTTGGTTAAATCCAGTAGTCTTAATGTGTAATCCAAAGTTATCTAGTCTTAAATCAGTTCATAAATATGATTTTAGAATTTTCTTCATTGAGAGTGCCAATATTAACAACCCAACCTTCTAGCATTTAAATGGTTCAACAACTAATAATGTAATTTATAATAGTTTAAAACTTCAAATTATTTGAAAAACAAGTGCATCATTTTAAATAAGGGTCACATGATACCAGGGGCGAGCTATGTGTGGCCAAGGATGGTCAACTGAACACCAACAACAAGGCAGTAAAATCCTACAGGTAAGGGGTATGGGGAAGGCAATGTGTATGCAGACCTTGCCCCTACCCCAATGGAGTAGAGAGGATGTTTCCGATAGACCTTCGGCTCAAGAAAACTAAAAAGACAAAAACAACAATATATCAGAATATCAACAGAGACCATAGAAATAATAACATGATTATAAGAACCATAAAATAGTTGAAATGCAATAACAATAACCAGTAAATAAGGCCCGGTGCTACAAAAATTGGAGAATAGTGTGAACACAATATTAATCACTAGCAATCTAATACAAACCCTATAGCCTCACACCCGGAACGAAATAGAAAAATGCTCAACTACCTCCTAACCTACAACCCTAATCCTCGATCTCAACGCCTTCCTATCAAGGGTCGTGTCCTTAGAAATCTGAAGCCACGTCATGTCCTGCTTGATCACCTCTGCCCAATACTTCTTAGGCTGCCCTCTACCTCTTCTCTTACCCGCCAAAGCCAACCACTCATATCTTCTTACTGCAGCATCAAGGCTTATCCCCCGCACATGCCTAAACCATCCTAGCCTCGCTTCCCCCATCTTGTCATCTGTAGGAGCCACGCTCACCTTCTCCCGAATATCTTCATTCATAATCTTATCCATCCTATTATGCTCGCACATCTACCCTAACATTCTCATTTCTGCTACTTTCATCTTCTGTATATGTGAATTCTTAATCGGCCAACACTCTACCCTATATAACATGGCCGATCTAACCACCGCTCTATAAAACATATCTTTGAGTATCAATGGCACTTTCTTGTCACACAGGACTACAGATTCTAACCTTCAGTTCATCCAACCCACCCCTATATAGTGTGTGACGTCCTTGTTGATCCCCATGTCCTCTTGGATAACCGACTCCCGGTTGGTCTACCCCTGATCATCTTACACATAGCATCCACGATCTCCCCAGCCTTAATACGCCTACAATACCTTAAGTCTCGGTGACTCTCCAAATGACCTAAGTCACCTAGCACAATATTCTGGTCCCCTCATTATTTAGAAGTCTATGAAAGTAAGTCTACCATCTTCACTTAATCTGAGCATCCACTATGCATACTCTATTGTCCTCTTCTTTGATGCACCTCACTTGATCTAGATCCCAAGCCTTCCTCTCTCTCACCATAGCCAACCTAAATAACTTCTTATCCCTGACTTTGTCCCTAGTTCCTCAAACACTTGGCTAATCATTGTAGTCTTGGCCTCCATGACTGCCAACTTCGCCTCCTTCCTCGCTACCTTATACCTCTCCATGTTAGATCTCCTCTCCTTCTCGCCTGAGCTCCCTACTAACTTCAAGTATGCCGCCTTCTTCGCTTCCACTTTTTCTTGTACCACATCATTCCACCATCAATCGCCTTTATGCCCCCACCAGAGAAACCCTTCGATACCCCTAACACCTCTTCCGCCGCCTCCCTTACACAGTTCATCGTTTTCATCCACATAGCGCTTGCATCCCCACTGCTCCTCTGGGCTTCCATAGTCGACCATTCGCAAAAAAATTATACGAAGCATAAGGTAAAAGACCACTCTTTGGTAATTAAATAATTTTATTTACCAAGTAAAGTTATTTACAAATCCAAGAAAAATTGAGACTATTCTTTAGCATAACTCCTACCAGACATAAAACCCTAGCTTAGAGTTGCCTAAACTGTGCTACTTACCAACCTCCTGCTTCAGTTACTCCTAGTCTATATAAAGATACCAGTTTAGAGTTGACATGGTTTGTACTAGTCTATGGAATAAGATGGCCCTGCCATGTATTTCCTGGATGATCAATCATAGGATAGCTTTGGTTGATCACTTCTTCTTCTTCTGAAAAATCACATTATTTCTCTCTTTCCAAATGTGATAAAAGTTTGCAGCTAATGTCATTATGCACATTGTTTCCCCTCCACTCTTGCCTTTACCAACCTGTTCTAACCACTTCAACTCCTCCTGAAAAGTTTTCAATGTTCTCTGTATATCTTTCGAATTCAATAACTGCTATCATATAGTTCGTGAGACTTCACAGTCAAAGAACAGATGCAGTGTTTCATTCTCTCTTTTACAGAGTGAGCATATTTGATCTAGAATAATCCCACATCTGGCTAACCTTTCTTTTGTAGATAGAATGTCTTGTATTGCTAGTCATAATATGAAAAATCCACTTGGGCAATCCTTGAGTATTGCACCCTAGCTTCCTCCATATCATCTTTTGAAATTCCCCTCGCATGGCTTTATATACTTGCCTCACTGAGAATCTCTTCATCCGTTAAACATCCTCTTTTTTAAATCTAGCAGCCTTAAAGTAGTATTTTACCTTGGATATCTTTTTGATGATCCGTGAGGCACTCTTAGGATATGTATTCCAGACAGTCTTTCCTTTTATGTAGTATTAATGTATCCATTACACCCACAATTTCTCCTTCTTTGTGCAGAAGTTCCATAAGAGTTTACAAATAGTTACTTTATTCCACATTTACACTTCGGAGAAGTTAAGTCTCTACCTTTAGGGCTCACAACTTGTTCCACGTAATCAGTGCCTTTTTATAGGCTCAGCAGATCATGGCCATAAGTATTTCCTACAAATTGTCTCTGTGAACTAAATAATTTTCCTTGACAAAATGAATACCTAAGGTCAGAATGTTTGGATAGCAAATAGAATATTTTTAACTGACATTGCTCTTTCAACATATGGTAGAAACTTTGTTGTCCAACTTTGAATCCTACTTAGAATCCTATAAATTAGAGGTTCACATTGTATAGTTGTTAATCTTTTAGTTCTTAATGGGACCCCCAGGTATCTAATGGGTAGTTCTCCCTAGAGTATCCTAACATGTCCATAATGTGTTCCTGGGTCATGTTGCTCACTCCACCAAAGCAAATACAACTTTTGTTTGGATTTTCAATTAAACCTGAAGCTGCAAAAAATATTTAAAATTGTTGGTGGAGTGTCTTCACCGAATGCAGGTCACCTCTGCAGAAAAGAAGGAGATCATCAGCAAACCCCAGTTGTACTAGGTTAACTTTGGCACACTTTTGATGAAATTTCAACTTCTTGTTGTCCTTTAGTGGCTTCAGTAATCTACTTAGATACTCCATGTCCATCACAAATAAGAATGGAGATAGAGGATCACTCTGTCTAAGCCAGTTTTTTGCGTCAAATGGTACAATAGGCTTACCATTGATAATTGCTTAGTAGGACACTGTGCAGATACTGGCCATTATCCATTTCACAAACAACTTAGGGAATCCAAGCATCTTTATCACTTGTTCAATGTATACCCATTCAACAGAGTCATAGGCCTTCTGTATATCTATTTTGAGCATACATCTTGGTGAGATGTTCTTCCTTCCCTAACCTTTCACCAGCTCATGGCTCATGATGATATTATTAACAATCAGTCTTCTTGGTACAAAGGCTGTTTGGAAATTATCTATTAAGTCTGCCATACCATCATGTTGTCTTGATGTTAGAACTTTAGATATTATCTTTTAAAGCACTATACAGCATGAGATTGGCCTGAACTCCATGATAGTAGTTAGGTTCTTAGCTTTTGGTATCAAGGTAATGGTGGTGCAATTGATGGCTTTACACATATCAGTAGAGTTAAATAACTCCATTACTACTGCAATAACTTCATCACCAAGATGTGCCATGTCTTTTCAAAGAAGAATGAATTATAACCATCATACCCTAGTGATTTACTGTCATTAATATACATTATAGCTTGCTTTACTTCTTCTTTAGTAACTGGTTGGATAAGCTGTAGTTGTTGATTCCGATTAGAGTATACCCATTGTGTATGACATCTGGAATAACTACCGGCAATTGTGGTGCAACAGTCCCAAGTAGTCCTTTGTAGAAGCTCAATATTTCCTCCTCAACTTCAAGTGCACTCTGGAGGATTTGCCTTGCACTGTTAGTTAGCCTGCCAATATAATTCTTTGCCTGCCTATTTTTCATGCAAGCATGGAAGTATGTTGTATTAGAATCGCCCAATTGAAGCTATTGTATTCTTGACTTATGTTTCAAGAAACTCTCCTCGACCATCAACCACTTTTCCAGTTCTAGTTTTGCAGCTTTCTCTTGTAGTATTGCCTCAGAGTCATATCCTAGGATAGGCATCTGAGCTTGGATACATCCCAATTTGTCCCTTGCCACTTTGATCTCATCCCATATACCACTGAACTCTTGTTTTTCAATTGTTTTAGGGCTTCTTTTAGCACTTTGAGCTTTTTCCACACACTTAACATGATAGGTTCTCTGCCATTTGGTTCCCCGCAATGCTTTACTATTGCATCAAATTCTTTCTGGCTTTCTAAAAAATTAAGAAACTTGAATGGTTACATTCCTTATTCATTTGTACCATCAAACCACACACTTAATGGGCAATGATTTGAGAACTAGGATTCATAATGACCCCCTCCATGTAAGGCCAGTTTTGTATCCACTCTAAGTTTACCGGGATTCTGTCAATTCTACTATATACGTGTCTGTTATTCCAGGTGAACTTCCTCCCTACAGTTTTTAATTCATCAATCCCAGTGTCAAATAGAAAGTTCCTGAAATCCCTTACCTCTATCTCTTGAACTGGATTCCTATGTACCATATCCTCACTAGAAAGGATAGTGTTAAAGTCACCCATAACTAAACTAGGCCCATTGATTCCATTCATAGTCACCTTTAAATTTTCCTATCCTGTGTTGTATGCATTTTATATACAGCACAGGAATTGAAATCGATCATGTGTTGAATCATAGTAACATACCTCAGTATAAATTTTTTTATGTGTTTTTATCATAAATAAATTCATCTGTGACTGATCCCATACTGCCCATATTCTATCACCTGGTGCTTCATCATAATTTTTTACGCATTGCCAGTTGTTAAGTATCTTCTTCATTATTAAAAATGCATTGTTCTTCTTTACTCCATTATTATATAACTTTCATAAGTACCACTTTATTCTCCCTACAATTCTTTTTAGTTCTTTTTGTATATAAACTTTATTGAACCCCCTACATTCCATGTTATGATGTTCATCATAATATTGTGGATTTTTGTTAGCCTCCTTCTCTATCACTCCTACTATGTTGCCCTCTTACATCCTGATTTTTAGATAGTTGTACTATCTTTTATGCTGTATCAACCAGTGTTTTAAATCAATACCAATGTTTACTTCACTCTCCTTTAACGGTCCCATATTCTTCTTTGATGCAGATTTTTCACTTGCAAGTTGCCATTGTGAGTCATTCCCCTATTGGGATATCTACACATCTCATGCAGTTTTCAATTGTTCAAGGAACCTGGCTTGATCGTCAATTTTATCCACAACAGGGTCAAGCACCCTCTAATGGCCACCCTCATGTTTCTGCTTCTTTTGATCTCTACATGAGTCACTAGCTGACAGCAGGTCTGGCAATAATGTGGTTTCTAATCAAAATGCACCATATGCTTGATCATGTTGCCTTTAGGACCATGTAGTTTGATTTTCTCTAGTAGAGGCCTAGTGATGTTCATTTCAATCAGGACCCTAGCATATGAGACTTTATCAACAACTCTAGTACAAGTATCAGCATACAAATGCTTGCCTAAATCACTTCCAATTTTGCTTAGGGACTGCTTGTTCTAGTAATTGAGCGGCAATTTAGAGAACTTGACGCATAGAGGAATGATTTTCAGAACTTTCTCACCAAAATCAAAGCTTGTCATCCGTGGTCTAATTATGATTGGCCTACTATTGATAGTATATGTACTATTCAGCAGTACATCATCATTCTCTTCACTACTATTCAATAGAATCACAAAATATCCATCATTATGGAAGAGTGTGAACACGTGATTTTTTCCCTATATGAGAATTACTCCCAGAAAATTCAAAATAAAATAATTTTGTTCGTTTACAATTATTGTGAATTTTGTGTTATTTTTCTCTTATTGTTGCCATTTGTGTGTGCGTGATTATATGTTTAAATTAATGAAAATAGAAAAATATGTCGCATGTGCATTTAGGATTTAATTCTACAATTAGGAATAATTAAGTTTGTTGTGTCAAAAAAGGAAAAATTATAAAAATAATGTACTTTGCATTTTTAGCATTTAATGTCCAAATTGTGTGATTTTCTTTTAAATTGGTATTTAATTACTCATGATAATTATTATTTAAAGTTAATTAGTATTTTAAAGTTGATTTGGGATTTAGGAATATTAGTATTAATTTTGGGAAAATAATTAGAAAATAAAAGAAGGGAAATAAAGAAGAGAAATCGGAATTGGATCAAACCCCATATTCTTGAGAAGGCCCATACCAAAACACACCCAAACCTACCCAAACAAGCCCAATTTCGTGACCCAGTCCGGTCCAGCCTTTAAACTCAACCAAACGACACCGTTCCGGTGTCAACCAATCTCAACCATTGATCACTTTCGATCCAACGGTCCAAAAGCCCTGACCCAACCCGTTTGACCCAACTCGACCCGCCTTTCCTTGAACCGATCCAACACCCCTTGTAGCCAAACGACCCCGTTTTAATTAACCAATCAATCAGAGCCGTTGGATTCCATTTATCCAATGGCCCTAATTAATTGTTTAATTCTAATATACCAAACCCCCTAAACCCGTTACCCTTAGAACTCCTCCCCCCTCGTTCAAATTATCTCTCAGACCTCCCATGTAACGACGCCGCTGACCGCCCGCCGGAAATCGCCCACGGCGAAGGTCAGTCACCAAACACCCCCAAAATTACACCACTTCTCCCCCTTTACCTCCTCTTTCCCAATCCCTATTTATTTCCTCTCGAATCCGAGCCCAGCCCATCGAATATCGATTTTAAGCCACGAACCCTAGCGCCACCACAAGATTTTCCGGTGGCGGCGCCACCTCTAAACTATACCAAACCAACACCCAATAATCCTCTTTACCTCCTCGTCCCGAATCCCTAACCAAATTGGCTCGAATCCGAGTAAAACTCGTTAAATGGCGAATCTAGGGTTCACCGGTTTGAGACTGTTTCGAAGTCGTCAGGGTCAAGTTGGTTTCTCGTTAGTATTATAGGCCTGTTTCTGATGAAATAGGCATAATACTAACTGGAAATCAATTTCAAGAATATGTTGTTTGGAATCCAAAAATCAGTAAGTCTTCTTGAATGTCTTCTTTTTCTTTTTTTTTATATATATGTTCGTTTGTTTGTGTTAAGTTGTGATTAGCTTCTCTTAGGTTTTAGTTTAAGTTAATTATAGGTTCTTAATCCGGTCAATATTCCGCCTCTTTTTCTGATTCTTATTAGATTAATACTCCAATGTTCGTCTGAATAGTTCAATCGATTATTCGTTTGCTTAAAATAGGTTTGTAATTCGTCTTTAGTTCATTGCTTTTCTTCCGCTCCATCAGACCTTCCACTTGGTCTAGTTTTCTTCTGTCAGTTGATAACATATGTTATAAATAGTTTCGTCGATTAAATCATTCTTGTTTGTAGCTCAGTAGTTTTCGTCAAATGGTTTGGTGCCGAGTGTTGTATGTACTGATCCTTAGACACCCAGCCAGGGCTCGTTGTCAATACTGACAATGATCATGCATTTCGTATAGGTTGGACTTAGAATTGTGATTATTTTAATCCTTGTACCAATGTGATTTTGATTCAGTTTCAACCTCAATATTCTGTTGAATTTCTGTTGGATATTAAGGTGATGTTTGGTTTCCCTTGTCGTGAACTCATACTTTATGTTTGCTTGTCTAGTTATCAGGAGATCTATTTAGTTTTTTTATTGCTGAAGCTTTGTGATCTGTCCAGTTGAATTAGGAGTCAGATTATTCAGTTGTTAGGGATTAGATAAGTTCTCCTCATTAGATGAATTGGTTATAGCTGATAGTTTTAATGCAATGGGAAGGGGTTTCAGGGGTATTTTCAGTAGTTCACAGTAGGTTCAAGGGGTATTTTGAGACTTAAAAAGTTGGAGAATTGTTTAACTTGAGTGCCCTGCCCCCTAAGCTAGTAAAATAAGACATTTGTGGGGAACAAAACATAGTGGGAAATGCACTTGCTGTTTTTAAGGGATTAAAGTGGTGCATTGGCTGATGACTTTTAAAAGAAAAGATAGTGCAAAATGCACTAAAGGGATACCACTAAAAGGGGCCTGAAAATCTGGACAAAAAGGGGATTGAAAACTTATAAAGAGGACAGATTCTGATAGCAAGAGAGGGGATTTTTTTTTTAGAGTTTGAAAGAGAACTTGGAGGGTGATGAGTTCTTCTTTCAGACCTTAAGAAAATTAGAAAAGAAAGCACCTTTGAGAGTCAAAACAAAAACACTGTTACATTAGTTCTTTCCTTAGTAGTAGTTCAACTCTTTAGACCAATTGGAAACCAAAACAGATTGTAATCCTCTGTTTCGTTTTGGTACTTGAAAAGTGACAGAGTTTTTTGGACTCAATTTGAACTTGAATCTGATTGGTTTGAGTCGACTATGGTTTATCTGTTGAATAGGTTGATCTCCTGGGTTCGTTTTTGGTTACTGTTATACTGTCTATGGGTTGCTATATTCATCTCGTTTGATTTAAAATAATTCCGGATCACTGAGGCATCTCTGGTTTGAAGTTGGTTGTGATTGTGGCTGTTTGAACTCCCATTTGCTGCTGTGATTGTTATCTGCTGCTGACTGCTACTTCTTGTTCTATTTTCATTATCCACGTACATACTCTGAAATCATGTATTATGTTGGCCCAAGTTCAGTTGAAGTTTTGAAGATTGACAAATGAAATCAGGGAAGGACCTGGTCCATCTTGAGAAACACAGTTAGTCATAACCATTGCACATGGAAGGCACGTGAGGAAGATATCATGAGGAAGATATGTATTTAAGATTGCGTAGCAAATATCTTCTAAATGGAATCGAAAAGATTGCATTGAGTTCTAAGGAGGACAGTCTCCTTAT
>MU713678.1:74716-94299 GCA_026770625.1 Nicotiana glauca | reverse complement strand
TGTAAAAGGGAGAAGTAAACACATAGTTTTGGGGAACAGTATTTAAATTATAGAAACCTACCAGTTGCAAGTTCCAAATAACAGAATAAATAGAGCAGTAAAACAGCCAGAAACCCTTCATCAAACACTTGAGGAAAGCAAAAGAGATTCCAAAGTCTAGCCTTGTCTTTCAGCAGGCTAGGCAGAACAATAGCACAAGTAATAGTAAAGAAGAGAGAGCTTTGAGTGTGTGTGTGTTTTTTGAACTCTGTTCATTCGTTTAAAGAAAAGGAGTAGGGTATTTATAGTTTGAAAACAGGTGGTAAGTAAGGCAAAATATAATTCAATACCAATCAAAATCAATTAGAAAAAGGGAACTCCTTTAATTAAGGAATTCGAATTTGAATAGGAGCGGGCAGAGTTGTATTTAAGGAAAGAAAATCAATAACACTTGGTGCAATAAAGGGTAAATACATAGGAGAAGCTTTTAAAAATAAACGGTTAGATAAATAAGGTAAGGGTAAAATCAATCAATCACATAGTAAATCAGGAATCAAAGATTCGAACTTAATAATGAATTAAGTCAGAAAACAGGTCCAAATCAAACAAGGAGAGAATCAAATAAATTCATATAGAAATCAATCCCAAAAATTAGGGTTGTTTAGAGAGGAAAAGGTCTGATTATAAAGAGTGTAAACTTAAACATGCGAGGCTAAATTTAACAGAGTAGTCATGCAATCAAAGTAGAAGAACATAGCCACGGATGAAATCAAAAGGTCTTGCAAGGCTCAGCAAGAATCAGAAACATGAGACGAGTTTAGAAGATTTAGGGTTTTGAAATCAAACATGCAACAAACAAAATACTCGTACACAAGCAGGTTTGAAAACCCTAAAATCTAGGGTTTCTTCCACAAGTCAAAGGTAAAGACGAAAGCATAAAAAATCAGGCAAGAACAAACTCAGGGAGTCCAAAGAACACAAACATTCATGGAAATCTAAGTAAAGAAAAAACATATAGTAAAGAAATTACTCGGGAACCCTAGGAGGAATTACAATAAAGAAAAATACGCAGAAATCATAGTGAAAACACTTAGGAAAGTAAAAATATAAGAGATAGCAGTGGAGCAAGTAAAAAAAATCACGGAAACCCTAAGTTTTAAGAAGATGAACAGTTTTGAAAACAAAACAATCGAAAAGATGTGGAAAAATACTTTAAAATCTTAGAAAATAGAACGGATCTGAAGTAGATCTTAGAGAGAAATAAGGAAAACCTCGAGGGCTTAGGGTTTCAGAGAAAACCCTAGAAAATGAGAAAGGCCTGGAACGGGCTGGTCCTGAATCGGAGATGGACTCACAGGGCTAGGACTCGCCGGAGATGAGTTGGAAATGGCCATCGAACTTGAATCGGATATATTCTGAGCCGGGGTCTTCAAAGTCGGACTCTGAAACCTCGAGCAAAAGGAGCATAGAGGTATGTGGGGGTAGGTACAGGCTGCTCAAGGTCTGAGAAGCCATAGTTTCCGGTGAAATAAGGTCGGAGACCAGTGAAGAGGGCTAGGGTTTCGGAGGTAGTTGAGAGAATTTTGAGAGACGAGGGGGATACAAGGGTGGCTGTCTGATTAGAATGATTAGGGTTAGGGGTGGGCTGGTGAATTAAAAAAGGAAAGGGAGGATCATGTCCGTTGATCAAAGTAATCAACGGCCTAGATTAAAAGGCCGACCGGGTAGGTTTATTTGATTGGATCTGGGTTAGGTAATTGATGGGATTGGGTCGTTTAATTAGGGGGTAAATTGGGCTGGGATTTGGATTTAATTTGGGCTATAATTGAAAGTAAAGAGGCTACAATTTAAATAGCCAATTTTTCCCATTTTGAATTTATAAAAATAGTAAATGATGTTAAAAAATCAAATTAAAAATACTGATTTAATAAACAATATGTAAGTATTAATTGAAAAAATATTGGGAATGATTTTGTGATTGAAAATGCCATTAAATCGAGAAATAGGCTAAAATTATAATTTCATGCAATTTTAGTTTAAAAATACCTAATGGACTTGTAAAATTATATAAAAATCATGTAAATTATATTTTTGTATAAATGTGAGAATAAAATAAATTATTCACCAAAATGAAAAGTTTTGGGAATAATTATTGGATTTTATAATGCAAAATAGGCCATAAATTGGTTTTAAAAATCTTTAAAAATTTGGAAAAAATACCAAAACCTTTGGGGATGCTTGAATACGCATATACGTGCTATTGAAATTATTTTGAGTATAAAAATACATAGGGGAAAATTGGGTATCAACAGTCCACAAGGGGCAAATGGACTGGTACAGCTAGAGAGTGAGCTTGGACTTAGGATGGGTTATTGATGTCATAGTGATTATATCCCATGCAACAGCATTGGAGGATATCGGGAATGCTGGTGACTGATTGCGCAAGGTTATATCAATAAGAGATTAAGAATCCTGGCAACCTCCAGAGTTTCGTAATATTGGTTTCAAGCTAAGTGGGAGAGTCCCGCCACTTATGATTGGGGGGCATGGTTAACTACTTGCAAATTTCAGGTTATTGAGGGGTTATCTCAGCTACGGAAAAATACCATAAGTAGTAATTTGAGCAGAGGAATTATTAAAGATGCGCTACGGTTGGCCTTATGCACTCATGTTCGAACTTGAGAAAGGATTCAGAATTTATGCCTTGTATAGAAGCGGGTTTAAAGGGGAGTGGTTCTGCCAGGTGCTTCGTTGAGAGGGTATTAATGTGCTAGAGTATTTATGGAGTTGATTATATTCGTGAGCAAGTCAGAGCGGGTGGCTCTCAGCAACAGTCCTAGTAGATCCTAAGGGATAAAGTGTGGTGCCCAATGATTTTAAGCCTATAAGTACAGTTAAGGATCAAGATTAGTAACAGCTCATGAGAATGTGCCTAGAATGTTCTATGATATTTTGACTTGTGGTGTAGCATTTGAGAAATATGAAATGGTCCGTGGGATTTCAGACAGCATGGTCTCGTGACTCAAGGCCACTCGGGGTGAGTGTAGAGGGAGTATGTTATGTGTTGAAGAGAGTTAGTATTATTTCCAAGTCAATCAAGGATAAATTGGAAGGAAAGGGATTGATTAGCCATAGTTTAATTTTGCATGTTGGGGTCTATAATCAGTTCATTCGGCGTGATCGAGTTATGCGTATGATTTGTGACGGTACATGTGAGGCTTGTCGGCCGCCGTAATTGATGTTATTCAGAAGTGTTCTTCTATTATGGCTTGTTAAGTGGAAGCGGATTCCGGAAGGGCTATGGTGGCTTGGACCACTACTTAGAGATTTGCATATCCTATGGTTATGGGAATTTACCTTTGTGTTGCTATGATTCTCCTGAAGTGAGTTAAGTGAAAAGTTCTTATATGATGAAGTGTTAAAATATTAATGATTTCGGGTTACGATGAAAATTATGTTCTATCGTATGTCGGCACGTTGGGTGCAGTGAGTAGTATGGAAATTCGAAGTGAGGATCGAGGTCGCGGTTTGCTGTTGGTAAGGATGTCACAAGCTTGGATGAGCAAGAAAAGGGTGGAATGTTTAAAGTAAATTGGTATTGCATTTAGCGTCACCTGAGATCGATGTGTTGTGAAAGAGGCTTTGCATCTTGGTTAAGGATTCTTGATCGCTTTTCAGAGTTAGTGCGGCCGATGGTTTAGATGTGCGAACCTGTTATTCATTCTGGAAGATTATGGGAGCGTGTCCCACGAAAAGATTGTATAAGTGTGACATGTACTCACTTGATTGACTAAATATTTAAACCAAGTATGAGGATTGTGGTAATATCATTAATTTGAGAATTTAGGCCTGGAGGGCACTTTGTTTATTGGGTTATGAACTGAGGAGGTTGCTCCAGATATGATGGTTGTTCTTATGTGTTATGAGGAAAAGTGAGTTACTATGGACATTTGAAAGGTCATTAGCCAAGTTGGTGCAATCAGAAATCGGCTTGAGATCAATGGATTGATTTATACGTGAACAGGGCTTTATATTAGGCCAGTTGTGTTCATTTCAGCGAGCATTCCCTATGGAGGAACAGTCGGGGTATTATTTTGTCATCAGCTATTCCAGGTAATGATGTATTGCACCGTATGAGTTGTGAGATGGCTTGGTAAATTCTTATGTGTTGAAGTTCCACGTTGCGATGATGATATGTGAGCAAAATGGCTCTTGAGATTCAGATCTTGTATCGCACCTCAGTTGTGCTTGAGTTTTGTATCCTATAGCGCTATGTATTTTCTCAGGGATGGTATTATGCACTTAGTGTGCTTGTGATCGAAATTCGAAATTTTTATTGTAATGAGCAAATTTAGCTCGAAGTGCAATTTCCTTATGTGAGATCTATGTGTGGATCAGGTGGCACACCGCCATGTGTATGTTATTTGGATCAGGTTGCGCGCCGCAACAGTGTGATGTCGAGTCTGGTTTTCTATATGCTATTTTTGTGTGTTTCGTTTCCTATCTTTTAAGGAAAGTCCGTATTAGTGCGGGGGTTAGGTAGTACCTTCCAGAGTTCGATTTTCTGTTTGTGTTATGTTCAGGTTGGTGGCCTATTGGCACATTGTGGCATCATATGAGACTTTTGATCGCATTTGGAGTGGCATATTGCCTGAGCAATTCGTACTGGGTGAGACGAGATTTTGGGATTTACGATCAGTGCAACCTGATTATATGAAGTATATTAAGGAGCAAAGATCATTATTTGGTTCAGAATGTGGTAATGTTTCTCGTCAGAAGTATAGACTCAATGATTGGTTGACTTGGTAGTTGATTATGAATTTTGGCACATCTCATCCGTCGTGGCGGTATTGTAAGAGTTAGAGTAAGACTTGCGTGTGTCATGAGGTGCAATGGGAGCATCTGATTCGTTGAATTTGGGCTAAGTTGATCAAAAAATATTATCGTGGTCCTGTGGATTAAGTGTGGCAAAGTAAGAATGTAGCAACGTTATGCAGTCATGTCTGAGTACATCGTGTTGTGATTGATATGGTGATCGTATGTTGGAAACAGGCCTGGCATAGAATTTCGAATGTTGGAATTGGGCTCTAAGGCTTATTTGCTCGACTAAAAAGGGAATATATTCAGAATTTATTGATCTAATGTGCTCAGCTAAATTGTGATAGCACAGGAAGGTGCATGAGGTGCTAAACAGTGACTTCAGACTACTTCAGTGTAGTTCTCAGCAAGTTCGAGGACGAATGTATGTTTATGTGGGAGAGAATGTAACGACCCGACTGGTTGTTTTGAGTACTAGCACTCCGTTCAGCAGTCGGAGGCCATGAACAGCTTCATTTCAAGTATTATGACTTGTACGCATGGTCGGAATCGAATTTCGAGAAGTCCAGAGTTGAATTGGGAAGAGAATTCTTATTTCGGAAGCTTAAAGTTGAAAGAATAAACTAGGATTGGAATTTTGAGTAAACGACTTTGAAATTGGGATCCGAAGGTTCCAGCAGGTTCGTATGATGATTTAGAACTTTGGCGTTTGCCCGGATCGGGTTTTGGATAACCTGGGAGCGTTTTGGCGCCTATTGTGGAAGTTGGAATTTTAGAAGGAATTTTATAAGGTTGGATTGAAGAGCATTTCAGTGTTATTGATATCCGTTTGGGATTCCGAGACTGAGAGTAGATCCGTATGGTGATTCTGGAGTTGGGAGCACGATCGGAAGTGAATTCGGAGGCCCGTAGGTCATTTTGAAGCCTTTTGGCTAAAGATAGAAATTTGAAGGTTTTTGAGAAGTTTGACTAGAAGTGCATTGTTTGATATCGGGGTAGGAATCGGAGTCCGGAAGTTGAAGTAGGTCCGTAATGTCAAATATGACTTGTGTGCAAAATTTGAGGTTAATCGGTCATGATTTGATAGGTTTAAGCATCGGAAATAGAATTTGGAAAGTTAAAAGTTCATAAAGCTTGAATCGGGGTGTAATTCATGGTTTTAGCGCTGTTTGATATGATTTGAAGCCTCGAGCAAGTCCGTAATGTGTTTTGGGATTGTTTGGTAGCTTTGGTTGAGGTCTCGGGTGCCTCGGGTGGATTCCGGGTGGTTAACGGATCGAAAATGAATTTTGAGAAAAGCTGAGGTTTGCTGGTTGCTGGTATTTCCGCTTCTGTGGAAACGGGACCACAGAAGCGGAATGGGAGCCGCAGGAGCGATTTATGGTCAAGTCTTGGAGACCGCAGATGCGGTCAAGGATCCACAGAAGCGTGACCACATATGCGGGGGAAAGATCGCAGAAGCGAAAATGAGAGGCCTAGTGAAAGCCGCAGAAGCAGCTGGTTTTCCGCAAAAGCGAAACCGCCGAAGCGGTTAGACGTCCACAGAAGCGGAATTGGGTTGTAGCCCAGGCACCGTAGAAGTGGAACATTTTCTGCAAAAGGGGGACCGCGGAAGCGGGAATATTTTCGCAGAAGCGAAAAGTCCTGGAGGCACAAGGTTATTTTTAAAGTCGGGGATTGGCCATTTCTCTCACATTTTTTTCGCTTGTAGGCGATTTCTTGGAGGATTCAAGAGAGAAATTCATTCATCAATGATAAGGTAAGCTAATCCCACCTATTATGAGTTAAATGCATTGATTATGTATATATTTTAGCATGTAAATGGGTAAAAAAAATTGAAGGTTAGAGGAACACCTAGAAAATTTATATTCTTGGGATTTGATCATGATTTTGGGTATGGAATTTTGAGAAAATCATATATTTGTGTTCGTGAGGCTATGGGTAATCTTTATCTTCAAAATTTTTTGGATTTCGAGCACGTGGGCCCGAGGGCATTTTGGTTAACTTTTCGATCGGAGTTAGGAATTGCTATAAATTAGATTGTAATGAATAATTGAGCATATGCTAATGGATTTGTGTAATCATTGGCTAGTTTTGGAGCGTGGTGCATCAAGTAGAGTCTTCAGAAGGGCGTGGAATGCCGGTTATGGGTCTTCGGAGCGAGGTGAGTCTTCTTTCTAACCTTGTAAGAGGTAAATGTCCCCATATGTGTAATAATTGATTATGTGCTCCAATTTGTGGGGGCTACGTACACACGAGGTGACGAGAGTCCGTGCGTAGCTACTATTATGCCATTGTCCGGGTAGTTAGGACCCATAAGTATGTTATACTTGGATTATTTATGAACCAATTGATAGCTTGAATTGCTTAAATCACCTTGGATTACTAAATGAATTTAAAAGGAGATTAAAAATTACTTTCCTGAATTGTTAAAAAGTGAAATTGTTTTAATTGGATAAATATCCCCGATAAGTTCCTAATTGACTGATTGAGCATGTATCTTTATGTGTACCTGCGTCGCATGCATGATTCACGAGCATGGTATGTGTTTATTTATGGAACGGGCTAAACGCCTCGACAGATTAAATAGATGCATCTATGGTTCAGGCCGTTCGACCCTCTACAGTGCACAGTTTACATTCATGTTGAATCGGGTCGTCGCCTCGGTGTGATTTGCGCATGTTATTTATCGCTTGAGAATATTAAATTGTGAAATTGGCCGTTCGTGGTTTGATATAAATTGATAAGACAATAAAGAATAAACCTTGAAAGCCCCTGATTATCTGTTGAAGATGTTTATCTGTTTTCTGGCTTCATGAATAAAAATAAACTCCTATATAAATCCATGATTTCCTCGCATTTTTAGAATATTATTAATTAACCTCTAGTGAGTGTCGAAGTTGGCCATCTCGTCTCTACTTCTTCGAGATTAGGCGGGATACTCATTGAGTACACATTGATTACGTACTCATACTACACTTTTGTGCATTTTTATTGCATAGGTATATATACCTCTAGCAGCCTACTTGGCGTAGCAGCATGGACTAGGTGAGCTGCATTGTTCGAGATGACTCGCAGCTAGTATAGTTCCTTTCAGCATTTTTATTATTTATACCTTGTCCACTGTATTTCGGACAGATGTTGTATTTTATTTTATTTTTCGATAGTTGTTCATGCACTTGTGACACCAGATTCTAGGATGGTTTGAAGTATTGTATGAACCGTTTAGCATTTAAATTCGATTTGAGACTCTATTCTTTAAAAAATTCTAAATATGGAAGGAAAATTATGAATTTCAAAATTGTTAAAAACGAGATTTGATTAAGTAATTTGGTTGGCTTGACTGACAGCAGTATCCGGCGCCACCACGACCCTTAGTGGATTTTGGGTCGTGACACTATATATGATCAATGGTAAATAAAATTTGGTAAAAAACACTTAAATATATGGTAAAAATTTAAGACGAACAGAGTTAAACAAATATTAATTTTCAAAAGAAAGCATCACATATTTCATGAATAAATAATAAGTTTCATATATTCATGCAATTAAGGAACATTAATGTCTTGTTGGGTAGTGGCGAAATTGCGAGAATTTGTACGTGAGAATTCCAAAGTACTAGTATAATATTTACCATATTAAGAGCTATTATTAGTAAACAAAATACCTATCACTTAAGATAACATGTTTGTTTTTACCATTACTTACATAATATACCTAAAGAACACTCAAATTACTACAATCTTTGAACACGAGGTGTGTTCTCTTCCGGCCTCAAAGAACCAAAGCAACTAAGTACAAAATCTTTGCAGTAAAAAACTACACCTACGTGCTCTTTTGGAGCTCTTACTATGTTCCATCCTTACCTTAATTTCCTTTTGTATTTGTGTGATCGTGACCTCTATTTTTATAGTTGTCTCCTTAAAATATTTTCAGTTTCTAGCTTTCCATTGTTGATACACAATTTTTCTCTATGTATTTTTATATACAAAATACTTTCAAAATAACATGTATATGTATATGTAATCATGTCCAAGAGTTTTGGTATCTTTTTCCTAATTTTTAAATATTTTAAAATTAATTTATTGTCTTTTTTTTTTTAGTTAAAATTTTTATTAATCACGAAAAGTGAAGGCATTACATATCAGAGCATAGTTACTCCGAGCTATCTGTACAAGGAAAAGACAAATCTATCTTAGCATGTACTGAGCTACCATCCTGGATCTATGCTAGAAATATAGCTTTTGTATCAGTGTCTTTACATTTTCTGTGGCCCTAAAGTTACATATGCCGACTATCTCTCTTGCCAAGCTTGTGTGGTCTCTGAGTGTTTGTTGGAAAATTCTCTGGTTCCTTTCTTTCCACAGTGCATGTGTGTATTCAGCATATATCATCATGAGAAGCTTTGTAGCAGCTGACTTGCCTCTTGTTTGCTGGCAGATGACTTGTAGCTGCATCTCCCATGTTGCCCCATCATTGTTCTGAATATGTGCCCACTGTTTCAATCTGTTCCACAGCTTTTTAGCATAGTTACATTCAGCAAACAAGTGATCCCTTGTCTCCAAATTGATATTGCTTAGCACACATAAGTCATTCACTTTGAGTCCCCATTTCTTAAGCCTGTCTACAGTTAGCAGTCTTCCTTGGCACTGGAGCCACATTGTGACTTTTGCCTTAGGTCTAGCATCATTATTGCACATTAAAGATCTCCAGGTAACTTTGGGAAATATTGGAATCAATTGGAGGTGTATCTGTCTAATAATGCTCTTCTTAGCCTCTAATGGTCTTTGTAGCTGCATTATGGTCTTCCTTGCTTCCAAAATTTTCCTAACCATCCAGCTTGCATTCATAGGGATTGGCATAGAGTATATGTTCTGCTCCTTGATGTACACAGTATGGATCCACTTAATCCACAACTTGTCTGTCTTGTGAGCTAAGTCCCAGAAAGTCTTAGCAATGGCAGCTGTATTCCAGGTATGCAGGTTGCTAAGGTTAAGTCCACCCACTGTTTTTGGCAGACACACCTTTTCCCAGGCAATGAGAGCCTTCTTTGTAATCTCATTCTCCCTAGACCACATGTAGCTTCTACAATAAGAATCTATTAACTTAATCACTTTAGCTGGTAGTGGGAATATTTGTGCCCAATAGGATTGGATGCCAAACAACACAGTTTGAATTAATTGGACGCTTCCAGCATAGGATAACTTTTTTGCAGTCCATGAGGTAATCTTTGCTACAATTTTTGTAATGAGTGGTTGCCATTGTAACATATTAAGCTTCTTTGTGTCCAAAGGCACCCCTAGATATTTGAAAGGTAGTTGCCCTTGAGTATAACCCATATTTTGGCAGATTGAATCTATAGTTCTGCTCTCCATGCCTCCACAATATATGGCACTTTTATTTAGGTTTGCTTGCAATCCTGAAGCACTTGAGAAAGCTGTGAAACACTCCTATAACCTTTGGGTTGAAGGTATGTCTCCTCTGGCAAACAATAGCAAATCATCAGCATAGCTTAGGTGGGTGATATTTAATTTGTTATATCTAGGATGGTATTTGAAGCTTTTATCTTGGTGTAGCTCATTAAGAAGTCTGATCAAATACTCCATAGCTATGGCAAACGGGAAAGGGGAGATTGGATCTCCTTGTCTAAGACTCTTGGCAGCATTAAATGGTTCCATGGATTCTCCATTCAAGAAGATGGTGTAGTTGACTGTTTTAACACAAGACATTAACCACTTGATAAACTTTCTTGGGAAATTCAAACCTTCAAGCACTTGTTCTAGGTACACCCATTCAACAGAGTCGTAAGCCTTCTGCAAATCCACTTTGATCGTACACCTAGGAGAGATGTGTTTTATGTCATATGATTTAATCAGCTCATGTGCAAGTATAATGTTATCCACAATCCTTATGCATGGAATAAATCCTGACTGGGCTTCTGAAATGATACAGCTCAGAACTTTTTGCAATCTCCCAGCAAGGATTTTTGCAATGAGTTTGTACAATATGGTGCAACAAGCAATGGGTCGATAGTCCCTCACAGTGTTAGGATTTGCAATCTTTGGAATAAGGGTTAAAGAGGTGCAATTAACAGGTTTAAGCATGGTACCGGATTCAAAAAACTCTCAAACAGCAGCACATACCTCAAGTTTTATGACTGACCAAGCTTTTTTGAAAAAGGTGGAATTAAATCTATCTATCCCCGGAGCCTTGTGATTTCCTATTGAACCAAGAGCATCAGAGATTTTGGCATCAGTAACACTTTCACGTAGCTCACTTTGCTGGCAGTGAGTCAGTTGAGGTCCCCTTTTCATCACCCTCATGTTAACTCTAGGTAGAGAAGTTGCAGCTGATCCCATCAATGCTTTGTAGAAGTCTATGATCTCCTCCTTAATTGTTGTAGGATCTTTCAGCTTCGCACCTGACAAAGAAGTGATCTCCATGATCTGTTTCTGTTGTTGTTTTTCCTTCATCACAACTGAAAAATATCTTGTATTCGCATCACCTAGTCTGATCCATGTAGCTCTGGATTTTTTTTGCATCACACTTTCTTCAATCATAGACCAATTCTCCAAGTGTTTTAAACATAGCTTTTCTTGTTAAGCCAAACTATCAGAGTATCCATGTTGTATATGTTTTTGAAGATCTGTCAGCTCCATTCTAGCCTTTGTAATTTTCTTAGTAATCACTGTGAATTCTTCATTATTAAGTTTCTTGAATACTAGTTTCAACTGTTTCAAATTGGTCCATACATTCTTCATTTTCCCTCCCGTCACACTGCTTTTCCACCCATCAACAACTATTTGTTTAAAGCTACTGTGTTCAGTCCAAACATTGAAAAATCTAAAGGGAGTTTTCATATTCTTCTTTGTGGCTCTGAGAGGAATCAGTATGGGTACATGGTCAGAAATAAGTGGCTCTCCAAATTCTGCTGTCAAATGACCATATTGCACCATCCATTCATCATATGCTATAGCTCTGTCAATTCTACTACAAACTATGTCTGCACCTTGTTGTTTATTTGTCCAGGTATAGTACTCACCTCTCCAAGGTATTTCATTCAACAGTAGACTATTGCAGCAATTTGAGAAATCCAGCAGCTCTGCCATAGTAATAGGTGAACCTAGTCTATCTTGTGGGTACAGGATAGCATTAAAGTCCCCACACAATAGCCAAGGTTCATTACTCCTAGGAGCAATTCTTTAAATACCATCCCAAAGATCTTTCCTCTGTTCAATTGTGTTATACCTATAGATGGTTGTAAGTAGGCATTTGATTCCATTCTACAATCCATTGACCTGATAGTTTATCAATTTCGCATATTCTTGAACAAGCTATATGTCATACCATTTGGGATCCCATATTATCCATATTCTGCCATTCCTTGCTTCCTTGTAGTTTGATATTCTTTCCTAGTTAGGAGTAACTCTACTAGCAACATGTAGTGCCTTATTCTGTTTAACTCTAGTTTCTATGATAGTAGGTAACTTTATATAGTTACTTATGAGATACTGCTTTAACTCCTTCTGCTTGTACCTCTTATTCATGCCCCTAATATTCCAGAAAAGACAGATCATTAAGTAGGCTTATTTCCTCCTAAATCTGGAGGATTAGCTTTGATATTTCTCTGTTCCTCTTCAGTCAGACCTTGGAATCCATTAGATGTCATAATGTCCACAAGGTTTTGGTAATGTTGTGATGCTGCAACTTTTATACCTGAACTTGATCCTCTTGCTTTAACCTGTATCTAGCCCCCTTCATTACTAGGTTGGATCACAGCTTTCCCTTTGTTTTGATTTCCTGATATTTCATCTTGTTCACTCACTGTAGGTTCCTTCTGTTGCTGTTTGGGAATCCACTTTGGGACTACTCTTGTCCTTTTGTTCTTCTGATGTTGCACTTGATTCCCTAGTTGTTTCTGCTTAACACAATCATGACCAATCTTCAAGCATTCAGCAAAAAACTCTGGTTTCCATTCAAATTCAATAGGCTGTTGGAATTGCATGACAGATGGGTCTTTAACATTTATTTCAGTAGGGAGTTTTTTTGTCACATTTACCTCAATCAAAATTCTAACATATGACACTCTAGTTTGTTTGGTGGTACATTGATCAACAAATAGGGGATTACCTAGAGTGATGGCCATCTTACTCAATGATTTTATTCCCCAGCAATTTATCGGAAGATTAGGGAATTTCACCCATAGTAGAATCTCTGTTAGGAATTCAGGATTGAAGTCAATATCCGGTGATCATTGCTTAAGAATCACAGGCTTTCTAGTAATGGTATAAGGCCCTCCATACAGAATTTTTTTATATCATCTAGGTTTAGAAAGTTAACAATGTAATAGCCATATTCATGCAAGTACAGATCTGGCTCAGCTACATTATTCCAGTACTGGGAAATATATCGATGCATCTAATTGTAGACTGGTGTTTCTCCAATTACATAACCAATTAGAGCCTTCTTCCATTTTTTTGTCTCATTTTCTACCTCCTCTTTGTCTAAATTCACCACAAATTGACCATCTACGATCTCATGAGCAATAAATGATAATGCCATACCATTTTCTGTAGATCTATTCCCCGCAAATAATTTCACCAAGATGAATTAACCTTCTCCTCTACAATTGGTTCAGTTCGAGGCTGAGCAGACTCAATTGGATCAGTGCATGTATTGGTCTCCCTATTGATCATCTTCTCCACAGGGTTACTTGACTTTCCTTGAGTAATTGAACTATTTTCACTTAGTTCGAGCTTTTTCAACAAACTTGTATTCGTACTACCATTTCCCCCTTCTATAGATTTGGTCGTGAAAGCTGGCCCAGTTGGGGTTGTAATTGTTTGAGTGTTGCCGCATTCTATAGTATCGGCAATTACTATAGCACTTACAAAGCTTCCAATTGTAACAATCGGTGGGTTTTTGAAAGGTCTACCTCTCTTCTTTGCCATGGCTGCCAAGGTCGGTGCAGGTTAGCTTAACCTACGCCGAGAGCATAGCTCGAAGAAACTAGATTTTTTTTAATTTATTGTCTATTTTAGCAGTACAAAATCAGTAATTATTCCCAAAACTCTCAATTTTGATAAATAACTCATTTTATTCCCATATTTATACCAAAATATAGTTAAGGTAATTTTTGCATATTTGTACAAATTTATTTGGCATTTTAAAGCTATATTGCATATAATTGCAAGTATAGCCTACTTCAAGATTGATAGCATTTTATAATTGTAAAATTGGGTCCAGTATTTTTA
The DNA here is from genome assembly GCA_026770625.1 of Nicotiana glauca. Taxonomy (NCBI): domain Eukaryota; kingdom Viridiplantae; phylum Streptophyta; class Magnoliopsida; order Solanales; family Solanaceae; genus Nicotiana; species Nicotiana glauca. The sequence goes on along the minus strand of MU713678.1, from coordinate 80,248 downwards.
AATTAATATTTATATACTAGTAATTGGTTCAGTACTTTCAATTTAATTTTAAAATCATCTTTACTATTTTTTATAAATAAAAAGGAAAAATTGGCTATTTAATATTTAGCCCCATTTTTATTTCAATTACAACCCCATTTCATTTCAATTTTGGCCCTTAAATTGACCCAATTCTACTCAATTAAATCGACCCAGTTTCAATTTGGACCCAACCTACGAACCAATTCCAAACGACCCAACCTGTTCCCCACCTACCCTCTTAAATCTGGGCCGTTGATCACTCAGATCAACGGCCATAACTCGCCCTTTCCTAATTAAACCCAAACAACTACCCTAATCCCTCATTTTCCATCTCTCAACCGCCTTTGAAACCTCTTGTCTCTCAAACTCTCTCAAACTCTTCGGAACCCTAGCCCCCTTCTACCCCTCTTCAACCACCAATCCATCGGAATCCATGGCTTCTCATGACATGGATGGTTGGTACTCACTCCCCTCCATCAGTAAACCAGCGTTGTTCAAAACTTTGAGACCTGACCTCGATGGTTCTCCTTCAGATCCTTCTCAGATCTGTAGTTTTATGGCTTCTCCGGCCATGCTCTGGCATATTCAAGCCTGAGGAGCCTGATTCTTGACCTCTTCGACTCAGGAACTGATTTCTTCCAAGCCCTTTCTCATTTCTAGGGTTTCTCCGAAACCCTAAGCTATTCAAGGTTCCTTCTATGTTCCGTATCTATGCTTTACTTGACATTTAAATTGTTTTCCTCAAATTTTCTTTTCAAAATCGTTTATCTTTGATTTTGGTTTTTTGAAAGGTTTTTCAAAAGCATCTTTTTGATTCTTTCTGTTATTTCTTTATGTGTGTTTGTCTGTGTTATGCACGTATGACTTCTTTTACTACGCATGCATTGTTTTTCTACTTTAGTTTCTACTATACATGTTACTCCTGTACTCACATGTTAATCCGTGTTATGTTTTCATTACTCTTTTACTATATGTGATTACCGTTGAGTTCTTTGACTTTTGCTGTACTGAACTCTATTTGTGTTCTTGCTAAGCATGTTTCATCAATTTTTGTTTAAGTTCATATCCTCTCTTTTCTTCTGAACTTGCTTAAGTCCCGACTTTTCTAAAACATGTTCTTTTATGCTTTTAAATCGGCTTTCTTGCTTTGCGTTTCAAACTTGCTATCATCTTTGTTTCAATGACTTGCCTTCTCACCTCTATGTCTGATTCAATTTGAAACCCTAGGATTTGGGGTTTTCTTGGCAATTTTGATTTTGTGTGCGAGTTAGGGTTTCACTTTGGGACCCTGGACTCTTAGACTCATTATGAGTCTACAAATTGGACGTGCACCCCTTGTTGTTTATGATTCTGAACCTCTCGTTGATTAAACTCTTTTTCTAAATAACTTATCAATCCCTTCTTGATTGGCATATTTGTGTGCTTTATATATATAAGGACTCTGCTTTCAAAGGGTTTTTACCAACTAATTGATTGATTCTAAAATCCTTTTTAAGAAGGCCTGACTGATTGTTATTGATTTTCTTTAATTGAACCTCCTTTACCTTTTCATGACTTGGTTCATTCGAACAAGACGTGTAATTTTGAGTTCCCTGGTTGTTTGATTGATTCTCTTTCATTATTTTTTCCAAGTCGTGTACCATTGAACTTTTTCCTTAAATAATTTCTATGTATTTACCCCTTTTGTGCTACTTTGAAAAGGTTTTAATCAAATTTTCTTTCCTTAATTATACCCTACCCGTTTGAAACCAGAATCCTTTAATGGAAGGGAGATTTTGTGTGATTGATTGCAAACTATTCCCTTACCTTTCTTACTCTTTTTTCTGCACTATAAAAGGGACTACCCTTCTACACTTTTAAAACACTTAGAGTTCAATGCCTCGAACTTTTAGTTCAATATTTTCAACTTACACACTTACAATACTACTTTGAGTTCAATACTCTCTCAGCATTCTGCTTTTTTCTGAGATCTTTTGGAACTGTTTGCTTGCAACTTGGCTTTTTCAAGACTATTGTTTTTACTTGTTTTCCCTAAAATTGGTATGTTCTGATTTAATTTTCTGCCTCACCCCTATGTGTTTACTTTATAGTTTCAGCATTCTTGTTTACTTTGTTGTTCATGTTCAGTGATTAATGTTAACTATGTATGTTTTTTCCTTGCATCTGTTTCTACTGCGAATCCCTACCTCATATTCCCTTCTATGTGTTTGAGTTAAGGTTCATGGACTGACAGTATCCAAATTACTGCTCAAGTCTGAACTTGATCCTCAATGGATCCTAACTCCTAAGATTTGGCTAACGGGCTGGTCAGGGGTGTTCCAACACTCCTAATTGCTAGGTATGACCACCAGCCTGCTCTAGCCTTCCCTAATTCCCCTCTATACACTTACACTTACTCTTAGACTCTAAGTTCTGTCCCCCTCCTATGAGCCTTGTTTTGGGACTTTGAGTTCCCTCTAAACTTGGACATTTGAGGGCTGGCCCTTCCACACTGAACTATAATCTAATTCTGCAAATGTATTTGGGGTGTAAGCACTGCCCGGAGCCCTTTAAGACTCTTGGGAACTTTGACACATCCCAAATAAGAGAAAGGCTTTTGGAAATCTTATCCTGGAAGTTGGTTTATCTCATATTGTTAGACCTTGAGTCTGAATTAGGCTGTTTGGTTGTAGCTTGAATTTCTGATGTAATTTTTACTTTTTCGAATTTCATTTTGGTCTGTAATATCTTGTAATAACTTATGGGGGTTTTAGTAAAAAGGGAGGTTTGTTTATTTATGCAAAGGGTAGACAACATGCTCATAAGAATCATTATTTACAAGTTCTGCGCTTATGCATATCACTAGAAATCCTGTCTATAAGTTTTCTGCATTTCTGCATATCATTAGAAATCCTACCTATAAGTTTTTCTGTATTTTTGCATATCATATAGAGATCATGCCTATAAGCTGTTGCATTCCTTCATATAGAAATCATGACTATACGTCTTCTGCATTTCTGCATATTCATCTATCATTAGGCAAACAATTATAGGTTTGATGATAATCAACTTCATTCTAGATACCATACCTATAGGACTCCTGCACTTACGTAATCATTTTAAAACCAACAACGCTTAGAAATCATGCTTATAGAAGTAATCAGTTGAATTAGCTTTGTCTATTTCATCTATGAGTTTAAAATCAGTGGCAATGTCTTTTAATACCTGCAGAACTTTTGTCTATAAAACCAATAATCCTTCTTTAAAATCAATACACCTTTTGCAATGTTAGATATCATGCCTATAGGTCTCATCTAGGAAAACTAGTAGGTAATTAATTAATTGTGTCAGTTTTTGATAAACTACAACCAGACAAGGCCTAATTCGGACTTCTCATCTGAGAAATATGTGAAAAATTAGTCTGTCTTAACGCTTTAAATTTAATTCAATCTATAACTAGTATTTGAATTCATGCTATATAATTTGCTTCTTTAAGTGAGAAGGCTTGTTTGAGCCTTTAACTGTTATTTGTTCCCCCTAACTACTTATGTATTTTTGTTTGTCACCTTAGACTTTTATCCTTTCAAACTTTGAAGAGCCCCAACTCCCTTCCCTTTAGGATTAGTAGTCCCAAATGCCCCCAGGACTGATAGGATTAGGACGGGTAATAGCATGCAATAAGTAACGATACTATTTCGCGCTTTAATACCTTAACGGGGTGGAAAGGGTAGATATGGATATGATGAACAGTGCGCTAATACCTCATGTAGCCCCTCCCCTGAGGAGTGATTACTGGGTATTGCATTGATGTGATCCATATTGATCATAAACTTAGGATCCCCTCCCCTTTTACTTGTTTTCATCTATTTTCAGAATTGTTTAAATTATTTTCTTAAAATTTCTGCCCTCTTTATTTTTCCTCAAAATTCAATTTACTTGCAATATTATCTGAAAACTCTTTCTATTTGAGCCCTTATTTGCTTACTTGTTATGTGAAGTCACAATTATAACATGGTCGGGAACCACACTAGTAGTGTGACGACTCGGCCCGTCATCACATGAGTTACCGCCCCGTTTTTCCCTTATTGTGTTGCTTCATGTTTCTGTATCAGACTTAGAGTCGATCAGGTGTAATTGAATTGGTTCTGGTTGAAAATAAGGCACATAGACTCTTAGAAGGGAGTTTATTTCAGAAAAGTCAATCGGAAGTTGACTATGTGGTTAGAGGACTCGGATGTGAATTCCGGTGGTTCGGTTAGCTTTGGGGGATGATTTGTGACTTAGTAGAGCGATCGGAATTAAATTTGGAGGTCCGGTGTAGAAATAGGCTTGAATTGGCGAAGTTGGAATTTTGGCGAAATCCGGTTGATAGGTTAGATTTTGATCCGGGAGTCGGAATGGAATTTTGAGAGTTGCAGTGGCTCCATTAGGTGATTTTGCGTATGTATGCAAATTTTCAGGTCATTCGGACGTCGTTTGGTCGGTTTTTGATCGAATGTTAGTTTCGAAAGTTATAGTTGAAACTTAGGCTTGAATCTGTCGTGATTTGATGATTTTTGTGTTAAAGGACGTGTTTTTATGATTGGAACAAGTTCGTATCATGTTTTGGAGTAGGTTGGTGGTTTTGGTTGGGGTCCAGGGGGCCTCGGGTTGATTCCGAGCGGTTAAACGAACCATTTTTGGCCTTAGAGCACAGCAGATTTGCTGCCGGAATGTTGCAGGTGCGTTGGTCATCGCGTTCGCGTGGGGAGCATCGCGAACGCGTAGTGGAAATTGGAGCCCTGGAATTTTTGCCTTCGTGTTCGTGAAATAGAGGACGCGTTCGCGTAGGCCTGGACGTTTGGCCATCGCGTTCGCGAGAGGAATCATCGCGTCCGCGTAGAAGGGCCTGGCAGCCCAGTTCGTTTAGGCATCGCGTTCACGATGCATGTATCGCGTTCGCGTAGGAGAGGGTCACAGTGCATCGCGTTTGCGTAGGTTTTGTCGCATTCGCGTAGAGCAATTGGGGATTTCAGAAAATTTGTTCTTCGCATTCACGAGAGAGGGGTCGCGAACGCGTTGAAGGAAAGTCAGAACGGGACAGAATGTTTTAAGGACATTTCCCCAGCGACCCAACTCATTTCTTCCTCCATTTTTTGAGCGTCTTGGGAGCAATTTCGACGGAAAGTAAGAAGTTTTGACTAGGAATTGATTGGAGGTAATTTTTATGAGTTAAATACATGTTTTTATTCAAGAATCATCCATGGAATTCATGAAAACATAGCAAAATTCTAGAAAATTAGGGCTTGGAGCAAAAACACTAAATTTAGGATTTGAGGGGCCATTTGTGGTCTGAATTGGGAGTTCTTGGTACGTACGGACTCATGGCGAGACGAAAATTCTGGAAATGTTAGTTTCATAATTTTTCGAGAAGCGGGCCCGGGGCTCGGGTTTTGCCAACTTCGTGTTTTTGGGTGTCTTTCGAGTTATTTCGATTGGGTTATGTTCCATTGGCCTATTTTGATGTATCCCTTATGGTTTTGATCAGATTCT
>MU713678.1:19626-73828 GCA_026770625.1 Nicotiana glauca | reverse complement strand
GTATTGTATGTGTTTCGGTCAGGTAACAATGACTGACCAGTCAGGTAACAATGACTGGCTAGTGGTAACAATGACACTTAAACACTTTGGTCAGGTAACAATGGCTGACCTTATTTGTGTATACTTATTTAATTGATTTCTTTAAAGAGAATGTTGTTGCTATAATTTCATGGATTCTACTGTCTATTTGGTTTACTGCTTAAGATAGCATTATTTGTGCCTTTTTGGGATTTTGTACTTTCAGTTGTTATTCACTTTTATTAACACTGAGTTGGAAGTACTCATTTTACTCCTTGCACCATGTGTGCAGATCCAGGTTCTTTTCATCGGGCGGAGTGAGTCTAGTTGATTTGGAGTTTCCTCCCGGGAGTATTCGAGGTAGCTGCACGGTATTCGCAGCCGAGGATTCTCCCTTCTATCCTTTCCTTTATTTTTGCATTTTCAGTATCAGACAGACTTGTAGTAGTATGACATATACTGTCTTTAGAGGCTCGTGGTCGTGACACCGGGTCCTAGTTGGGCTGTTTCGGTGTATTTGTCAGATTGTTCATATTATACCATTATTTCGAACTTTTACTTGGAAAATTATTGTTTTTATTTGTTTGGTTAATTGGGGAAATTGCTATGAATGGTCGGGCTTGCCTAGTAGTGTGTTGGGCGCCATCACGATCGGGTTAGGGTCGTGAAAGTAGATCCTGAGGGATGTCTAACACCTTCTCCTCGGGAGCCCTTACCCAAACTCTGATTCTTCAACTCAAACCCTTTTTAGTTTCCTAATGTACTTTGATCATTAGTTGGCGACACTTCAATTCAAAAACTCAATTTCCAAAAGGGAACGAGTTGTCCTCCCAAATGTCATAAACCCGATTTCTTTAGAAAAAGGGGGCGCGACATCCATATATTATATATCTCAGCTCCATGAATTGCTACTGCTATCTATTATTTAAATCGCCTCCAGTGTATTCTTTGGATCCACCGTATTGACTGCAACACTTCTTTTATTTCATTGTATCTTAATGCTTGATCATGTTTCCAGCTTGTCCCTCAATTCTGTAGTCCATCCACATTCATAGAACAAATGGCTTTGTGTTTCCTCATTTAAATCATTGCATAACTCACACATTATGGAGTCAATCCGAATCTGCAATCTGCTTAACCTTTCTTTCATTAGAAATCTCTTCTGACTTGCTAACCACAAAAGAAATATGTGCTTAGGCAGCAACATTGAGCTCCACACCAGGTATGCCTCCTTACATCTATGTACATTGTTCAGCAATGCTTGGTAGCTACTTGACACTGAGTATTTTCCATTAGGCTTCAACCAATATCTATCATTATGGTACCAGTGAGTCATCTCTGCTTTAAGGGAATTTAATTTCCACTAATATCAAGTACTATCTTGAGGTGGTGTGTGATTCCAAAAATCTTACTATCTTTCAAATATAATCTATGGACCTATCTAATCCATAAAGTGTCTTTTTTCATGGCCAGTTACTATATCAGTTTTGCCCACTGAAGTCATATTCCACTTAGCACAATTTTTGAGATTCAACGCTCCATACTTCTTAGGGACATAAACTTTATCCCAAGAGACTAAGACAATCTTCCTCTTATCCTCCTTACTCCCCCATAGGTGGTCTTTGCATTATTTATCAACTTCTTTGAGAACACTTTGTGGGGTATGACAATTTCTCCCCAAAATTTGTATAAGGAGAACAATACTGTAGTAGTTATCTATAATCTCCCTACATAAGATAAGGTTCTTGAGTAGTCAGTTTTTATCCTGCTTGTGATTTTTAAATCAGTCGGTGGCACTCCATTTTGCTCCACTTCTTTGAGGACAGTGGCAACCCCAAGTATCTTATTGGCAAAGATCCCAGGGAGAACCATATTATATCAACTAGTTTCTTCTTTAGTTCCTCATCTACACCCGCCACAAATAAATTAGACTTATCTTGATTTCCTTCCAGTCTAGTTACCTCACTAAAATATTGAAGTGCTTCCCTTACTCTTCTCACTAGCTTAAAGTCTCCTTTACAGAAAATCATTAGGTCATAAACAAATAACAAATGAGTTAATTTGATCTTTTTGCACATAAGATGAAACTTGAAATCTGGTAGGTTACTCTTCCTCTTTAGTATTCTTGTTAGATACTCCATGACCAACACAAATAACAAAGGGGACATGGGATCCCCTTTCCATAGACCTCTTTTTCCTTCAAAATACCCATACCCTACACAATTCACCTTCACAGAAAGTCTTGTGGAAGAGATACAAGTCATTACCAGCTGGATAAATGTAGCAGGAAATCCAAAGCCAGTTAAAGCCTCTTCTATAAACTCCCATCTTACCATATCATATCCCTTCCATAGATCTATCTTTATAAGGCACCTAAGTGTTGTTTTCCTGTTGTATTGCCTAAGTAAGTCATGTCATATCAACATATTGTGCACAAAGATCTTCCCTCCACAAATGCAGCCTGGTTTTCAGCCACAATAGTTTTAATTACCATGTTCAACCTTTTACAAATCATCTTGGAGATGCACTAGTATATCACATTGCAACAAGAGATTGATCTGAGTTGTCCTGCATCATGTGGTACTTCAATATTAGGAATTAGAGATATCATTGTAGCATTCAACTGAGTTAGTAGTTTTCTATTCTCAAAAAAATCAAAATAGCTTCAGTGATGTCTGTCCATATGATCTTCCGGGCTGCTCTGAAGAACTCACTCCCATATCCATTTGGACCTGGATTTTTGTTCTTATAAATGTTTTAACATAGATTTTCTAACATCCTTATTATTAAATGGTTGAACCAGCTGTAGTTGTTGTTATATTGTTAGTACAGTTCCATTAAGTAAAAAACTTCTAAATGCCCTTGTTCTGTTATGGCCTTTCTATCCCAGCAACTCATGATAAAACTCTACAAGTATGTTGGAAATTGATGTGGATTCATCTTGAAATTCACCATGTTTGTCCCTTATCTATGTGAATGCCTATTGAAGTCTTATGTGATTGATTACTGAATAGAAATAGCTAGTGTTGTCATCACCTAGCTTCACCCATGAAACTTTGCTCCTTTGCTGCAACAGTACTTCTGCCATGTGTGAGCACGTGATTTCTAACCTATATGAATTACTCCCATAAATTCAACAAAATAAATCTCTTTTCATTATTTGCAAATTTAAGGATTTTTGTGGCATTTTCTGTTAAATGTTTGCATTTGTCTGTGCATTTTTATTTTCTTTGATTAACGAAAAATACAAAAATATGTGGAATTTTCATTTCGAATTTAATTATACATTTTAGGATTAATTAACAAATTCGTAATTTTATAAAATGAGAAAAATTACAAAAATAATTTAATTTGTACTTTTAATTTTAACTTTGATTTTGAGTAGTTTTTCTTTTAATTTGTTTTTTAATAATTGTGATAATTATCAGTTAGGTTTAATTAGTATTTTTTTCAGGTTAATTAGGTTCTAGGATTTAATTTAGATTTTAATCTAATCTTGAAAGAAAAAAGAATTTTTGAAAAAATTGAAATCAGAAAAATGAAAAAAGGAAAGAAAAGAGAAAAGAATGAAGAAGGAAGTTTTTTGGGCTAATACAATTCTTCACCACCAGCACAATTCATTTCCCCCCTAAAACCCGTTAAACCCGCCCCAATTTCAGTCCAAACCTGGTCCAAACCCTTTAATATTCTAAATAATTTAAACGATGTAGTATTAAGGCAGTACTACGTCGTTTCGAGTTAAGTGGCTAAAAAGGATCCCGACCCTTCATTTTTTTCATCTAATGGCCATAAGGGCTTCATCGTTTTAACATAAGACTGTCCAAACGACCAAACAATAACCTAAAACTCCTGGTATGTCGTCTCTATCACCCTCACCTCTCACCACCATTCACTGTTGATACCCAATTTTTTCCTATGTATTTTTATATACAAAATACTTTCAAAATAATATATACATTCATATATAAGCATGCCCAAGTGTTTTGGCATTTTTTTAATTTTTAAAGGGTTTTAAAATTAATTTATTGCTCATTTTAGCAGTATAAAAATCAATAATTATTCCCAAAACCATCATTTTGGTGGATAATTTATTTTATTTCCCATATTTATATGAAAATATTGTTAATGTAATGTTTTTATATTTGTAAAAATTTATTTGGTATTTAAAAAACTAAATTGCATATAATTACAATTTTAGCCTACTTTAAGATTTAATAGTGTTTTATAACTGTAAAATTGGTTCCAATATTTTTTAAATAATATTTATATATTATTAACTGGCTCAGTACTTTTAATTTGCTTTTAAAATCTTATTTTCTATTTTTTATAAAATAAAAGAGAAAACTGCTATTTAACATTTAGCCTAATTTTATTTCAATTACAGCCTATTTACATTTCAGTTTTAACCCTCAATTGACCCAATCCTAACCCCCAATTGGACCATCCCAATTTCATTTTTAACCCGGCCCCAATTAATCCATGTCGTTGATCGTTTTGATCAACGGTCATGATTCCCCCTTTCTTTTTTAATTTCCCAAACACCCCCAAACCTAATCACTTTCACCTAATCAGCCACCATTGAATCCCATCGTCTCTCAAACTCTCTCAAAGTTCTTCAGAACCCTAATCGTCTTCTATCCTTTTCAGTCGCCACTCCACCGGAATCCATGGCTTCTCAGGCTATGAATGGCCTGTACTCACCCCCTCCGCCATTAAACCTTGGGTGTTTGAAGTTTTGAGGTTTGAACTCGATAGTTCTCTTTCAGATCTTCTCAGATCTATAGTTCTATGGCCTCTCCGGCCATGCTCCGGCGTATCCAAAGACTTAGGAGCCTGATTCTAACTCCTCCAACTCAAGATCAGACTTTCTTCCAAGCCTTTCTTATTTCTAGGATTTCTCCAAACCCTAAGCTGTTCGAGGTTTTTCTCTATTTTTTTTTCTTATATCTATGATATATTTGTGTTCTACTTGATGTTTAAAGTGTTTTCCCCAAACTTTTCTTTCAAAATTGCTTCTCTTCAATTTAGGGTTTCTGAAAGGGTTTTCAAAACATCTTTTTTATTCTTCCTTTTCTTTTCTTTATATATGTTTGTCTATATTATGCTCGTGTGTTTTCTTTTCTACCACGCATTGTTGTTCTTCTGTTTTCTTTATACAAGACTCTTCTGTACCTTTGTATTCTGCTGTGCATCTAGATTAGGCTCGCATGTTAATCTTTTTTTATGTTTTTCTGCATGTTCTTTGCTATGCTTTCTAGTATTCTTCTACTGTATGTGTCTTCTGGTGAGTTCTTTAATTTTATTTGCTTTACTGGACTTTGTTTGAGTTCTTGCTAAGCATGTTTCATTTACTGTTTCTGAAGTTTATATCGCTTCTTCTCTCTTATGAACTTGCTTAAGTTCCGAGCTTTTCTTAAAACATGCTCTTTATGCTTTAAATCAACTTTCTTTATTTATTGTTTCAAACCTGCTACCATATCTGCTGGTTTCTCATGAGTCTCTGAAAGAGACCTCTAAGCCTTTTTCAATGGCTTGGCTTCTTGTATCTGTATCTGATTCGAGTTGAAAACCCTAGGATTTGGGGGGTTTTCATTGGCAAGTTTGATTTTGTGTTCGGATTAGGGTTCTACTTTGGAACCCTAAACTCTCAGACTCATTCTGAGTCTATAAACTGAACTGGAACCTCTTTGTTATGACTCTGAACTTTTTCCATGCCTGTATTTTCTAATTAGCATGACAACTCCTTTTTGTTTGATGTCTGTGTGCTTTATATGTGAGGAATTCTTCCTTCAAAAAGTTTTGCCAGCTATTGATTGATTTTGAATTCCTTTTAATAAGGTTTGACTGATTCTTACTGATTTTTCTTTAATTGAACATTCTTTACCTTTTCCTGACTTGGTTCATTCGAACAAAGCCTGCAATTTTGATTTTACTGGCTCTTTGATTGATTCTCTTTCCTTATTTTTCACAAACCGTGTACCACTGAACTTTTGCCTTAAATAAACCCCTGTGTATTTGCCCTTATTGTACTGCTTTGGAAAAGATTTTGATCAACTCTTTCCTTAATTGCCTTTTAACTGTTTAAAATCAGAATCCCTTAATTAAAGGGGATTGATTTCAATGCTATTTTCTTACCTTTTCTTACTTGCTTTCTGCACTATAAAAGGGGACTACCCTTCTGCACTATGGACATACTTCAAATTCAATACTTTTACACATACACCTCCAATTTTACATTACTCACGTCACACTCTCAATTTCAATACTCTTTCAACATTCTACTGTCTTCTGAGATCTTTGGATTGTTTCCATTCAATTTGGCTTTACAAGACTTCTACTTTTACTTATTTGTTTCCCTGAAACTGGTATGTTCTAATTTAGTTTCAGCCATCATCCCAATATGTTTATTTACAGCTTCTGCAATCCTGTTTACTTTACTGTCCATGCTTAGTGATTAATATTAACTATGCATGTTCTTTTCTTGAATCTGTTTCTATTGTGAATCCCTACCCTCATACTCCCTTCTATGTGTTTGAGTTAAATTTCAGAACATGGCAACATCCAACTTGTTTCTCATGTCTGGACTTTGATCCTTAAAAGCTCTTAACTCCCAAAAAATGTACCTAACAGGCTGGTTGGGGTGTGCTAACACTTCTAATTGCTAGGTATGACCACCAGCCTATCTTGGTTTTTCCCTTAATCCCATCTATTCGCTTACACTCACTCTTAGATTCTAAGTTCTGCCCCCCTCCTATGAGCCTTACCTTGGGACCTTGAGCTCCCTCTGAACTTGGACATCTGAGGGCCGCCGCTTCCACTCTGCACTATAATCAATTCTGTAATGTATTTGGGTATAAGCATTGCCTGGAAACTACTTGAGGCTCTTAGGAACTTTGGCTCATCCCAAATAAGAGAAAGGCTTTGGAAATTTGATCTTTGGATGTTGGTTTATCTCATGTTTCAGACCTGGAGCCTGAATTAGGCTCTCCTTGGTTGTTCTTTAATTTTTGATGTAATATTTTCTTTCTTATTCATTCTGGTCTATAATAATTTGTAATAACTTATGGGGTTTTAGTAAAAAGGGGAGGATCATTCGTGTATGCATACGGGTAGACATCATGATCTTAGGTATTTATTCCTGCAATCACAGCCTGCTTTTCACTTATGCATTTCATATAGAAATCCTGCCTACAGTTTCTATACTACTGCATTAGAAATCCTTTCTATAAGTTTCTGCACTTCTGCATATCATATAGAAATCCTGTCTATAGGTTTCTACACTTCTGTATATAGAAATCATGATTATAGTTTTTTTTGCACTTCTGCATATACATATGTCATTAGGCAAACAATCAATAGGTTAAAATAACAAATTGCATCCTAGATACCATGCCTATAGGATTCCTACATTCCAATAATCGTTTTAAAACCAACAACGCTTAGAAATCATGCCTATAGGAGTAACCAGATGAATCTGATTCGTCTATTTCATCTGCAAGTCTAAAATCAGTAGTAATGTCGTTTAATATCTGCAGAACTTAAGTTTTTTCAATAATCAGTAAGCCTTCTTTAAAATCAGTGTAAACATTGTTAGATATCATGCCTATAGGTTTCACCTAGGCAAGCCATTAGGCAATTAATTAACAGCACCAGCCCTTGATAAATGCAACCAGCGGGCAAGCCTAATTTGAAATTCTTATATGAAAATATGTGATAAATCATCCTGCCTTAACGCTTAAGTTTAATTCAGACCATAACCAGTACATGTAAGACATGCTAAACAACCTGTCTTCAAGTGAGGAGGTCTGTTTGAGCCTTTTAACTGTTATGTGTTTCCCATAGTTGTTTTATGTGCTTTTTGTTTTCCTCCTTAGAATTTTATCCTTTTAAACTCTGAAAAGTGCAAATCTCCCTTCCCTTTTAGGACTAGTAGCCCCAAATGCCTCCGGGACTGATAGGATTGGGACGGGTACTAGCATGCAATAAGTAACGATACTATTCTGCTTTTTAATACCTTAACAGTGTGGGAAAGGTTAGATATGTATATAATGACCGGTGCGCTAATACCTCATATAGACCCTCTTCTGATGAGTGATTACTGGGTATTGCATTGATGTGATCCATATTATTTGTGAACCTAGGACTCCTTTCCCTTTTACTTGTTTTATTTTTAGAATTGTTCAAACTATTTCCTTAAAATTTCTGCTTTCTTTATTTCTTCAAACTTTCAATTTACTTGCAACTATTGTGTAAAACCCCCCCTTCTATTTGAGACCTTTATTTGCTTACTTGTTATTTAAAGTCACAATTGCAACATGACCGGGAACCACACTAGTGGATCCTGAGGGGAGCCTAACCCCTTTCCCTCGGGATAATTTCTCGCCCTTACCCAAACTCTGGTTCTCAAACTCAAACCCTTCTTAGTGTCCTAATGCAATTTAATCATTAGGTGGTGACTCTTCAAAACCCAATTCCCAAAAGGGAATGAGTTGTCCTCCCAAAATGTCATAAACCCGATTTCGCGAGAAAAAGGGGGCGCGACAGCATGGCGACTCCGCTAGGGATTCTTTTAGGCTTTTACCGTTTTATGTTACTTGTGACTTTACTGCTTCACTATTGCATTTATTTAATGTCTTTATCTCTTCTTCTATTAGGAAACTGACTTGTCTCTTCGTTTCTTTTATTTCTTTTAACGCTTTCCTTTACCTTTTTCCTTCAATACTATTGTAAATTATGAGAAATTATTGTAATTATTACTTTGTAAATGTGAAAATATGTGACAATTTGTTCAATTATTGTAATTGCATCTTCACATCATATTCCACTACTGCCAAAAAAAATACCATAGCAACGCTTATAATAAGTGGTTGCGCCATTCCGATATTATCACCCCCTAAATTCGGCAAGCCATATTTGCGGTAAAACCAGTCGATCAATGGTATAGTCGATGGTTCCCTGCCTTTCCCTCTTGAGTTGTCTGCTCATTGGTACCAGTCTAATACCACAGAGAAACCCTACTCTGTTCAACTTTGCATGCATCATGGTCAAACCTAGCCGAGTCAGTTATGTTGTCCGCATAATGACTCTTTAAGATAGCTTTGTCCAAAGTCCACGGGGTTTCCTTGAAATCCAAACGGACACTACCGTGTTCTGTGCATTTATTTGGAGAACTAAATACTTTCCATGTTAATTGTTGATATTTAATAGTCGAGTCTGGTGGGGGTAAGGGCCTAACACCTTTGTCTTGCAGAAAATGAGGCACGAAGTTCCCAGATTCGGCATGGTCACCAACATCCACCTAAGGTTGCTAAGCTGGTGGGAAGACCTTCATTCAAGTGATCAGACTATTGTCTGCAAATACTTGGGAAATTTGCCTTCTCTTCTACAAAATCATAGAGGCTGCTACTCTATTCTAGGATGGTGAAAGATCTGTATTCCGCTTCGGGGACATTGAAATGACACCTTTGCTAGAAGAAATAGGAGGACTAGCTGGTATCCTGTGGGAGACTCCGGGTTTGCTTATGCTGGAAAATCGCAAGGGTAGAGGTTTTCTCAAAATGATGGGACTAAAGAAGAACCTAGACTAGACCTGTTTGAAGGATTTTTACATTCCTTTTGACTATCTGTATGAGAGGTACGGTCATAGCAAGTCCTAGCATACTTATCCGGATGAATTCGCCCTCACATAATTGGGGCACATCCACCGAAGGGTATTTGTCTTTATGTTCTGCTTCTTGGGGATGATAGTGTTTCCTATGAAGAAAGTGAGGATCCATACCAAGCTACCCATGGTTACTAAAACACTAATGGAGGGAATTGGTGGGCAACCCTTTAGTATAGTACCTATGATCATTGCAGAAATATACCGAGCCCTGGAAAATTGTCAACAAAGGGCCAAAAACTTTGAGGGTTGTAATTTACTACTCCAACTCTGGCTCATGGAGCACCTCCAAAAGGGTGAATATCGACAAGAGATTCTGCGTAGAGACTGGGATGATCATATTGCCTTCCATCAACCAAGGTGAATGAACTATATGGCTAACATGTTTGCTCAACCAGAAGAAGCTAAAGGGTGGCTAGAGTTGTTCGAAAATCTAAAAGAGGACCAAGTATAGTGGATGCTCGAGTGGTTCCCTACTGGAGAGTTCATTACCCGGTCCGGGGATGCACCATTCCTGATACTTATCGATTTGAGGGGAACTTACCCTTACGTTCCTCTCCGAGTTAGGAGACATGCAGGAAGGAAATAGGTTATACCAAGGGTCGACAAGATGAGTCACTTCAGGGCCGACTTTCAAGATGACGATAGTCCATACAAGTGCCAAGCTCAACATATGTGGCACTGCAAAATCATCCTGGGAAAGGGTTAGGTCAACTCACATTTGTTCAAGGTCACAAGATCATCGACGAAAAGGCTAAAGCACAGGTCAAGTACAACCAACTGCACAGGAGGATTCGGGAATGTGAAAGTGAGCACCGTGAAATACAAGAAGCCCACCATAAGCTGATTAAAGAGTAGAAAGACATGGCTATCAGCGCCAACAAGCGACTGGGATACTTGGAGCTGGGTTTAGTAGAACTAGAAGGGAAATTCATCAAATGATCAAGGACTGCCAGAATGTTGAGGGAAATGGAGGTGGAAACCTAGCTAGAGCCTACTTGCTGCTGGGACTTCATGAGCTGGTGAAGCTGTTAGATAAAGCCAAAGATGCCGAGTCTGAGGAAGGTCCTTCTGGGACCAAGTAGTTAGAAAACGTTCTTTTTCTTTAAGAATGTAATAAGGCCACTGGCCATTAGTGATATTTTATCTTTTGCTATTTTAGTGTCATTTTGGGATTCGTCTTATTTTTATAAATAAAATGAGGCATTTAGCATTATAAGTTCTCCAAATCGACTTGTCGCTAGGCCTATCTCAGGCACAATGAGGCTCCCAAATTAGGATACGATTTATATTCTTGCACTATGTGTTTAAATACTGCAAAGTTTTCTTCTCATGATCCTCACTAACTTGTTACCCTTTTGTTTTTACTTTTTTCTTTTTTTATTCCCCTCCCCAAAATTTAGTTCGTGCACTCTGGCATCATCATCTTATTCCACAAGATCCAAGGGCCCTCCACCTACTCCTCCTCCGAGTACTATCGTAAATAAGAACAAAGGAAAAATGGAAGATTTGAGCAACACCAGAAAGGAGAACTCAATCGAACGGGTAGAGGTTCCTTAGGGTATTCAGGTTTCCAAGGAAAGTGCCTCCCAGCTCGAACAAAAGTTGTTGAAATTTCAAGAAGAACTGGATCAAGTTCGGAACTTGGCAAGCCTATCATTTTCCCTCACCACCGCAGATGTCAGTTTCCCAAACACTCAAAATCCCACACCTCCACAAAACATTCCTAAACTACAAAACCACTCCACTCCTCATCACCACTGCAACACTTGCCACACATCCAATAATACTCCACTGCTCATCCCGGAACTTGTAAATTCCACAAAATGACCATTTTCACCCTCATCACAATACCCCTATCTATGTGGAAACTGTGCCGCATCCTACTCAACCCATTTCAAGCACACCCAAGTCTGATGATAAGGACTCACTTATCAGGAATCTGGCGGAAGAACTTAAGAAGCTGACCAGCCGAATTCAGGGCGTCGAAGGAAGTAATGGGATTGAAGGATTGAACTACGAAGACCTTTGCATACAACTATATGTCGAACTATCCGAGGGATAAAAACCTCCTATGTTTGAGATGTTTAATGGTACAGGGGATACGAGAGTTCACTTGAGAACATATTGCGACAAGCTGGTCGGAGTGGGGAAGGACAAAAAGATTCGCATGAAACTATTTATGAGGAGTCTAAAGGGAGATTCTCTGTCTTGGTACATCAGCCAAGACCCAAAGAAGTGGTTTAATTGGGTATTTATGGCATCCGATTTCATGGATAGGTTCAGGTTCAACACGGAAAATGCGCCATATGTGTTCTATATCCAGAACTTAAAGAAGAAACCCACAGAGACATTCCGCGAGTATGCTACTCATTGGAGATCAGAGGCTGCTAAGGTCAAGCCGGCTTTAGAAGAAGAACAAATGAACAATTTTTTCGTCCGAGTTCAAGACCCACAGTACTATGAGACGTTGATGCTGATGGAAAGCTAGAAATTTTCCGACATCATCAAGCTAGGGGAGAGGATCGAAGTAGGTATCAAAAGTGGTATGGTCACTAACTTTGAATCTTTGCAGACTACCAACAAGGCTCTACAGTCTGGTGGCACGTTCAAGAAAATAGATGTGAGCGTCGTGACGGTTGCACAGAGAACAAAGTCCCCAATCAAGTACCAAACCTCCCAATACCTCCATTCACATATCAACCTACCCCAAATTACCAAGCACTCTCGCCCTCTTACCAAGATCCACCACCTGCTTACCAATCACCTCCACCACTCACATATCAACCTACTTCACGTAGATACTCCCAATCCGCACATGTCTAGCAAGCCTACAATACTCAAGCCTCTCACTATCAATCACCTCCCACTCGCCAAAACTTTCCTAGACCCTAACCAAATTTCAACCGCAAACCTCCCAAATAATACACCGCCATTACAGAACCAATCAATCAGCTATATTAAAGGCTCAAAGATGCTGGTTATGTCATCCCTATCCCTACTATAACCCCTGAAAACCCTTCCCAATAGGTCAACCCAAACAAATCCTATGCATACCATTCGGGCATGGAAGGGCATACCATTGATGAATGCCATTCTATAAAATATAAGATCCAAGCATTGATCGATAAGAAGATTATTGTGGCAAAGGAGCCTGCTCCAAATGTCCGCAACAACCCTTTTCCTGACCACAAGGGTGGAGGCATTCACATGATTGAGATAGAAGATGATTGGGACCCTAGAGGACAGATCGGATTAATCATAGAAGGTGACGAGCTAAAGAAACCAACAGTCACCCTTAATCCGATTGTAGTCCAGATTCAACCTTCTAGGCACGCTGAAGTGAATATGTCCATACCACTTGAGTTCGAAGCACCTTCTTCTGCAAATATGCCAGGACCGATTGATGTCGAGTTTAGGTCCCCAAAGGCACCTGTACCATTTGAGGTTTCTGTGTTACTTTCCAAAGCAAGGGTACCTATTCTAGTGGCAATGACAACTATAGAACCATTCCATACAAAGGCCATCCCTTTGGACTACACAGTCGAGGTAAGGAGGAAAGGGAAAGCCAAATCCGGAGAAGCAGTTGCTATAAAGGGTATGACAAGAACTGGCAGAGTATATACTATGGAACATTTAGTTGAGTCAAGTAAGCAGGCCTCTGGACGGCCAACCATCACTGAAGCTGGGTCTGATGATCTCTGGAGAAAGATACAAGTAAAAGAGTACTCAGTCATCGATCAATTGAACAAAACACTGGCACAGATCTCTATCCTAGCTTTGCTATAAAGTTTTGATGCACATAAGAACACTCTGTTAAAAGTGTTGAGTAAGGCATATGTGCCGAGCAACATCACTGAAGGAGAGATGGAAAATATGGTAGGGAAGGTATTGGAGAGTCACAAGATCACTTTCCATGAAGATGAGTTTCCAACAGATGCACATCACTGTGTAGTACGAGGATTATTTCATCACCAGAATTCTGATTGATGGAGGGTCCAGCCTCAATATTTGTCCATTGGTAACTCTTAGAACATTGGGAAAGAGCCTGCATGAAATCAAGGATGGAGCCATTAATGTCAAAGCTTTAGATAGTTCCAACGGTCCACCATAGGGGAAATTAGCTTGTGTGCCAGTGGGACCCACTTGGTTTGACATTGATTTTCAAGTAATAGACGTCCTAGCATCTTACAACTTGCTTCTGGGATGACCTTGGATTCATGCTGCTGGGGTTGTAACATCCACACTACATCGGGTAGTGAAGTTTGAGTGGAATCACCAAGAGATGAACATTCACAGCGATGGTAGTAATCCCATATATAGTGGCCAGACCATCCTAGCGATTGAAGGAAGAAGAAAGATGAGTGGGGAAAACCTACCACCACATCGAACGAGTTAATGCCATTGATACGGACATGTGGTAGGATAACAAAATTGAAAGCATACTGAACTGCAGTAGGTATGAACCTGGCAAGGGACTTGGCAAAAACCTCCAAGGAATCACCAAACCTATCAAGCTGAAGAAATATGGTACCACTTACGGTCTGGGATGCGAGTATACCTGGAAAGAGTTCAACGAATGGTCTCCACCATGGTGCGGCCCTTACTATCCACTGGAACAACCTATACCCCACTTCGAGCAGACTTTCCAGCCAGCCGATGTTATATATGGGTCGAAAGAAGAGGAAGCACTGGTGGCGATGAGGAATTTATTCTTGGAAGATATGGACTGTTGTGTCATTTTCGAGGAGGAGGGGGAGGAAGGCCCTTCTATACAAGCTGTGAGTCGAGGAGCACATCTCAACAATTGGACGGTCAAAACCACCAGAGCCTAAAAATCTTCGGGTAGCAAGGTTGAAGTACATCTTTCAGAAGCCCATGCCCACTAGAAAGCTATCCAACTGGCAAATCCTACTAAGTGAATTCGACATTGTCTATGTAACTCAAAAGGAGATCAAAGGACATGCACTAGCAGACCACCTTGCTGAAAATCTCGTAGACGGAGAATACGAACCCCTGAAAATGTATTTTTCTGATGAAGAGGTCTCATTCATAGGAGAAGACATTGCAGATTCCTATGATGGTTGGAGAATTTTTTTCGATAGAGCAGCAAATTTCAAAGGAATGGCATAGGAGCAATCCTAGTATTAGAAACCGGTCAGCATTATCCGGTATCTGCCAAACTCAGGTTTCCGTGCACCAACAATATGGCCGAGTACGAAGCCTGCATCTTAGGGCTCAAGCTGGTCATTGACATGAACATTCAGGAATTGCTAGTGATCGAAGACTCAGATCTACTTATACATCAGGTCCGAGAAGAATGGGTGACCAAGAATTCCAAGATACTCTCTTATCTGCATCATGTATAGGAGTTGAGAAAGAGATTCACAAAGACAGAGTTCTAGTATGTCCCTAGAGTCCATAATGATGCATTGCTACCCTACCATCCATGATACAGCATCCAAACAAGAATTTCATTAATCCTATCCCTGTAAAGATCTATGATCAACCAGCTTACTGTGCTTATATTGAGGAAGAGGTGTTAATACCCAATTTTTTCCTATGTATTTTTATACCCAAAATACTTTCATAATGCTTATATAAGTACACCAAAGGGTTTTGGCATTTTAATAATTTTTAAACCAACTCATTGCCTATTTTTATACCATAAAATTCGATAATTATTCCCAAAACTATCATTTTGGTGGGCAATTTATTTTTATTCTCATATTTATATCAAAGTATAGTTAACATGATTTTTTCATATTTTTACAAATTCGTTTGGTATTGTTTAAAACTAAATTGCATATAATTGCAATACTAGCCTCTTTAAGATTTTATAGTATTTTATAATTATAAAATTGGTTCCAGTATTTTTAAATTAATATTTATATGTCATTAACTGATTCAGTACCTTTAATTTAATTTCAAAATCATTTCTATTATTTTATAAAAATAAAAGGGAAAACTGGCTATTTAAGTTTTGGCCTCATTTCATTTCAATTATAACCCGAATTCCATTTCAATTTTAGCCTAAAATCAACCCAATTGGACCGGCCCCAATTCCAAACCCGACCCCCCCGATCCAACTATTTAACCCGCTCGAATTTCTTTTAATCCCGGCCGTTGATCCTTTTGATCAACGGCCACGATCAACCCTTTCCTTTTTCATTCCGCCTAACCCAACCCTAATCCTCATTTCTCTTCAGCAGCCGCCTCTGAAACCCCCTCTCCTCTCAAACTCTCTCGAAGGGTCTCGAAACCCTAGCCCCTCTCACCTTTCTCCGGCCATAATCTCATCGAAATCCATGGCTTCCCAGGGCATGGATGGCCTGTACTCACCTACCTTCACCCTTAAACCATGGGTGTTCGAGATTTCAAGGTCTGACCTCGACGGCATCCGTTCAGATCCTCTACAGAACCGTGTTTCTATGGCCTCTCCGGCCTTGCCCCAGCGTGTTCAAGCTTCAGGAGCCTATCTCTGGCCATCTCCGACTCGAGACCAAACTTTCTTCCAAGCCTTCTCATTTCTAGGGTTACTCTGAAACTCTAAAGTTATTCGAGGTTTCTCTCTGGTTGTTTTCTTAGATCTATACTATATTTGTGCTATATTCGACATTTTAAGTTTTTTCCCCAATTTTCCTATCAAAATTAGTTTATTTCCAATTTAGGGTTTTTGAAAAGTCTTAAAATGATTTCTATTTCTTCTTCTTCTTTTCTTTGTGTGAATCTGTCTATACCATGTTCTTATGTTCCCTCTTCCAACTCGCATGTTCTTTTTCTCTTGTGTTCTTATGTTTGCTGTGTTATGTATGTTCTTCTATTTTTGTGCTCTATTCTTTCTTCTACTGGTTTCTATAGCATGCTTTTACGTGTCTATCTTATATGTCCCTTTGTATTTTTTACTGAGCTTTTAATCTTTGTTTGCCTTTACTGGACCTTTATTTGAACTATAAGCATGTTTCATCTATTGTTTCCCTAAGAATACATCGCCTCTTCTCTCCTGAACTTGTTTGAGCGACAAGCTTTTCTTAAACGTGTTCCTTGTGTTTCAAATTAGTTTCTACATTCCATTTGCCTTGAACCTGCTATGCTATTTGTTTCTTTCCTCATAAGTCTCTGGAAAGAGACTACTGAGCCTGTTCTAGTTGTTGTCTTCCCGCCTATGCATCTGGTTTGAGTCAGCAACCCTAGTATTTTGGTAGGCTTGACTTTGTGTTTGGACTAGGGTTCTATGCAACCCTAGTCAACAACCCTTCTTTGTTATGACACTAAATTTTTCTATGCAAGTCTCTCTCTTGTTTCACATGTCTGTATGCTTTATATATGATAAACTCTTCTTTCAAAAGGCATTTTTCCAACTTGTGATTGATTCCGAATCCCTTTTTATAAGGTTTGATTGAGTGTTATTGATTTTCTTTAAATTAAACCTCTCTTCACCTTTCCTGGTTGGATTCAGACTCAAATCCTGATTTTACTGGTTGTTGATTGATTGCCTTTCCTTATTTTTTTCCCAAACCATGTACTACAATACTCTTTCGTTAAATAAGTTTCTATGTATTTACCCTCATTATACAGCTTTGGAAAATATTTCGAAACCAAACCCTTTCCTTAATTATTCTGCCCGTTTGAAAATTAAATCCCTTGACTGAAGGGAGATTGTATGAGATTGATTTCAAGGTTATTTCTTACCTTTTTCTTACTTGTTTTCTGCACTATAAAAGGAGGCTACCCTTCTACACCTTTTAACACCTACACTTTCACAGACTAAGACTCTCGAGTTGCACTCTTACACACATTAAGCATTCTGCCTCCTACTCTCTTCTTCTCTTTTCTTCTCCTCTTTATTTTCTGAAATATCTTTGAGTTCTCTTCGAACTTCCAAGTGTTCTGCTGAAACCTGAGTTTGTTCGTGCTGATTTCCTGCTGTCTGCTTGCTCTGTTATTATGCTTATTCTTACTTTGCAACTAGTATGTTCCTTTTAGTTTAAATAATGCTCCTCCATTATGTGTTTACATCCTAGTTCCGTTATGCTTTCCTTCATTCTGTTGCTACAACTTTGTTACTACTTCTTTTATGTGAACTCCCTTTCCCTTTCCCCTTTGTGTGTAAGTTGTGGTTCAAGCCATAGCACCACCTTAACATTATTGTCTATGACTCTGAACTGGGTTTTTTGAACCCCTTACTCAATCAATTCCCACTCCCATTTCCCCTTTATGTGTTTGAGCCTTGGACTTGAGTCTGATAGTGTCTTAATCACTATCCAGACTTAGGTCTGACCTTCAAAGGTCTGCTCCTAACTTGTTTAACCTAAACAAGTGGTTAGGGGTGTGCCAGCCTACCTTATGGCTAGGTATGACCACCACCTATCATGGCCCCCTAATTCCATTACACTTTGCACTTATTCCTAGCTATAAGTTCTGCCCCTCATTTGCAAGCCATGCTTTGGGACCCCTGAGCTCCCTCTGAACTTGGATGCCTGAGAGCTGGCTTTTCCACACTGCACTATTCCTAATTCTAATGGTATCTTGGGTGTAAGCAATGCCAGTGATCCCTGAGATTCCTTGGAACTTTGAAATACCCTGGATAATGAGAAGGCTTTGGGAAATCTAGATCCCAGAGTTTGTTAAATACATGTTATTGGACATTAGGAATTGAATTAGCTGCTCGGATCTAGCTGTTAGCTTTTGATGTATGTCTTAATTTCTAGTTTGATTCATTGGGTTGTAATAATTTTTTATAAAACTCGGGGATTATAGTGAAAGGGTGTGGGAGGGGTCTTTATTTTCTTGCATCAATAAGGGTAGATATCATGCTTTAGGACTCTCCTTTTCTAGAAATCCTGCCTATATGTCTGTTTGACATCTCTGATTCAATCACATAGATACTATCCCTATAGGGTTTAATGTTTAATTATGCTGCAAGTCACATAGAAATTCTGCCTATAGGGTTTAATGTTTAACTATACTGCAGATCACATAGAAAGCATGTATATAGGACTTAACGCTCATATTTTGTAACTAACGCATGTAGAGATCTTGCCTATAGGAATTCTAAGCTTTTCTAAAAATTCATATATAGATATCATATCTATAGGGAATGCATAATCATCAGGCAAACCGTAGGATTAATTAAAAATAGTCATCTCTTCATAATTCTTTAACAGGTTCTAAAAAATCAAATGTAGATATTATGCCTATAGGATTTTGCATCAAATTCGTCTGATAATAATCTGTTAACTGGTCTTTAACACCTTAATTCAGTAATGTTTTCAAAAGCCTTAATCTTTTTGATAAAACTCTCTCGAATCAATGTACATTTGTCCTAAAAGTTGAGTTCTTCAAATCTGCATCTTTTCTGAAACGGTTTCTTTTCTAATATTTTGCCTAAGCGTTTTCCAACTAAATTCTAGTCTTCCTGAACTCGTCTTTTAAAATAGTTCTGTACCTAACTCTTTTCTTTATATAGTTTTGTCTTTTCTCCGAAATTCTTTACAATTATTTCTGTGTTTTATAACCGGACAGTCCGCTAATTTTCTTTGAAACTTATTTCTAAACTAAGTCTGCAATCTGTTCTTTCTTTCAAAAACTCTTATGCATTAGCCTATCTTCTGAAATCAGTACTTTTCTAAATAACTCGCGCTGAATACCTTAATACCTGACAATTGTATCCGAGTGGCCTAATGCAGACTTTCTGCCTAAAACAAACGTGTTGAACCAGTCCATTCCCTGCTTAAATTTAATCTATGACGAAACCAATATTTGTTAAGGCATGCTAAACTAAATGATTGTTTGATTTCTGGGTTAATTTGAGCCTTGTATGATTGTTTGTTCTCCCCTCTTACTTGCTACTTGTTTTGAATGTCGAGTAGAATTTTATCCTTTAAGCTCCATAAAGGCCTCCATCCCTTTCTTTCCCTTTTAGGATTAGAAGTCCTAATACCCCTGGGACTGATAGGATTGGGACGGGTAGTAGCATGCAGTAAGTAAACGATACCGTTCCGCACTTTAATACCACACCGCGGTGGGAATGGTAGACATGGAGATGATGATTACACGATAACACTATGCGTACAATCAGGTACCGGTGTTGTGCGAATGATCCATGTAATGTATAAACCTAGGACCCCCCCCCCCTCTTTATTAGTTTGTCATTTTCAGATTTTTCAAAAGTTGCCCAAGACCTTTTTCAAACTTCCGTTTCTGTTTATTTCCCTAAGTTATTTGCATCATTATTTGATCTCTCCCCTCATTGCGTATCTCTTCTTAAATTGCAAAACTATTATCTTCTAAATTTCAGCGTCTTTAAATCATTTTTTTTATTTGTAACAGTTTTCCAGTATTTGCAATGCTTGCTTGTTTACTTATTTGCTTGCATTTAAAGTCACAATTGTAGCATGGCCGGGAACCACGCTAGTGGATCTTGAGGGGTGCCAGCCCTTACCCAACTCTGGTTTTCATCTTTAATTATACTTAAAGTGTCCTAATGCACTATAATCATTAGGTGGCGACTCTCCAAAATCCAAAACCCTATTCTCAAACGGGAATAAAGTTGTCTTTCCAAATGTCGTATACCCGATTCCGCGAGGAAAAAGGGGGGCATCGACAGCATGGCGACTCTGCTGGGGACTTCTTTAGGCTTTTACCATTGCATGCTATACGTGACTTTATTTATTTTCTTTTATTGCTTTTGTTTGATGTCTTTATTTGAAACTAACTTGTTTCCTTTGTTTCTTTTTCTTTAATTACTTTCATTTATCGCTTTTCCATCAATACTGTTGTAATTTCTGTGCAATCATTACTGACTTTATTGTATGAACGTGAAAATACATGTCAACATGTTTCATTCTTGTAAATTGCATTTTTTCAGCATCATATTCCACTTGTGCCAAACAAATACTATAGCAACGCTTATAATGAGTAGTTGCACAGTTCCAATACTATTACCCCCTAAATTTGGCAAAGGCATGTTTGCGGTAAAACCAGTCGATCAACAGTGTAGTCGACGGTTCCGTGCCTTTCCCTCTTGAGTTGTCCGCTCAAGGGTACCAGTCTAGCACTTCAAAATAGAAAACTTATTCTAATTAAATCGTACATGCATCATGGTCAAACCTAGCCGAGTCAGTTATGTTGTCCACATAATGACTCATTAAGATAGCCTTGTCCAAAGTCCATCGGGTTTCCTTAAAACCCAAACAGATGCCTCCATGTTCTGTGCATTTATTTGGAGAACTTAAGTGCTTTCCATGCTAATTATTGATTTAAATAGTTGAGTCCGGTGGGGGTAAGGGCCTAACACTCTGTTTTGTAGAAAATGAAGCACGAAATCCCCAGATATGGCATGATAACCAATATTCATCCAAGGCTGCTGAATTGGTGGAATGACCTCTACTTAAGTGATCAAAAACTCGTCCGCAAGTATCTAGGGAATCTGCCTTCTCTCCTAGAGATTCAACCCAACAATATAATCATAGAGGCTGCAATGTTGTTCTGGGATAGGGACAAATCTGTGTTCCACTTTAGTGATCTAGACATGACTCCTTTACTTGAAGGGATAAGGGGTCTAGCTGGGATTCCTTGGGAGACTCCTGGTTTGCTCACGCTAGAAAATCGCAAAGGAATGGGTTTTCTTAAGATGATGGGATTGAAGAAAAACCCAGACTTAACCTGTTTAAATGACTCCTACATCCCGTTTGACTATCTATATGAGAGATACGGCTATAGCAAGTCATACCGCACCTATTCAGACGAATTTGCTATCAACTCATTCGGGTATGTCCATAGAAGGGTTTTTGTCTTCATGTTTTGCTTTTTGGGGATGATCGTGCTCCCTATGAAGAAGGTTAGGATCCACACCAAACTAGCCATGGTAACCAAAACTCTGATGGAAGGGATTAGTGGGCAGACTTTCAGCATAGTGCCCATGATTGTCATCGAGATGTACCGCGCCTTGGACAAGTGCCAACAACAAGGTAGTCATTTTGAGGGTTGCAATTTATTGCTTCAGCTGTGGCTCATGGAACAGCTCCAGAAAGGAGAATACCGACAAGCGATTCTATGCAGAGATTGGGATGATCATATTGCCTTCCACCAGCCAAGACATATGAATTGTATGCCTAGAATGTTCGCACAGCCAGAGGACGGAAGAGAATGGGTGGAATTATTTGAAAATCTGAGAGAAGACCAAGTACAGTTGATGTTTGAGCGGTTCCCCACGGATGAGTTCATCGTTCAATCCTAAGATGCACCATTTCTCATACTGATTGGCTTGAGGGGAACTTATCCTTACGTTCCTCTCTGTGTCATTAGACAAGCTGGGAGAAAACAAATCATACCGAAGGTCGATAAGACAAGTCACCTCAGGGCTGATTTCCAGGATGATGATAGCCCTCACCGGTGCCAAGCTCAGCATTTGTGGCATTGCAAGATCATTTTGGAGAAAGAATCCATTGAGCCGGACAGGTGCCACGCCGGTTATGTACCTCATTATTTGGGTTGGTTAGAAGACAATGGCATGGGTTAGCCTAGATCCGTTCCGGGTCACAGAATTATTGATGAGCATGTTGAAACATAGGCTAAGTATAACCAACTGTGCAAGAGAATATGAGAGTGTGAAAGTGAGCATCAGGAAATACAAAAAGCCCATCAGAAATTGATCAAGGAGTGGAAAGAAATGGCTGTCAGCGCCAACAACCGGTTAGGGTATTTGGAGCGGGGTCTAGTAGAGCTGG
The DNA here is from genome assembly GCA_026770625.1 of Nicotiana glauca. Taxonomy (NCBI): domain Eukaryota; kingdom Viridiplantae; phylum Streptophyta; class Magnoliopsida; order Solanales; family Solanaceae; genus Nicotiana; species Nicotiana glauca. The sequence goes on along the minus strand of MU713678.1, from coordinate 51,418 downwards.
AAGGAAAGTTCATCAAGAGGATCGAAGACTGCTAAAACGCTGAAGGAAATGCAGACGGACACCTGGCCCGAGCCTACTTGCTGTTAGGACTACGCGAGTTGGTGGAGCTGTTCGAAGGAGACAAGACTACCAAATCTGAGGAAGGTCCTTTTGGGACCAAATAGTTAGGAACCCTTTATTTTGCTTTAATGATGTAATAAGGCCAATGGCCACTAATGCCATTTACTTTCTGTTATTTAGAGTCATTTGGATTCGTCTTATTTTATCAATAAAATGAGGCATTTAGAATTATAAGCTCTCCAAAATTATTTGTCGCTAGGCCTACCTCGGGCACAACGAGGCACTAAAATTAGGATACGATTTATATTCTTACACAATATGTTTAAATACTGCAACATTTTCCTCAGAACCCACACTAACTTATTACCTTTTTTGTTTTTCTTTTATTTTTATTCCCATCCCCAAAGGTTAGTTCGTGCATTTTGGCACCATCGGCATATTCCACAAGATCCAAGGGCCCTCCACCTCCTCCTCCTCCTCCTCCTGTCCAGAACAAGAACAAAGGAAAAATGGAAAACACAAGTGCTAAAAAGGAGATTAAAAGGGAGGAAACTTCTCAGGGTACCCCAATTGCTAAGGGAACTGCTGCTCATCTTGAATAAAAATTGTTGAAATTCCAGGAAGAGTTGGACCAAGTTCGAAACTTGGCAAGCCTATCATTCTCTCTTGCTGCTCCTGATGTCAACACCCAGAATCCCGCACCTTAACAAAACACCCCACAACCACAAATACAACCTACTCACGTCCAAACCCGCAACACATGCAACAACGCTCCATTACTCATCCCCGAGCCACAAAACACCACAAATGACCATCTCCACAACACTCCCATTTACATGGATACTGTACCCCACTACGCCCAACCCATCTCAAATGCACCTGAGTCTGATGACAAGGGCTCCCTCATCAGTAACTTAGCGGCAGAACTCAAGAAATTAACTAGACGGGTCCAGGGTGTCGAAGGTCGCAAAGGCATTGAGGGGCTGAACTATGAAGACTTATGCATTCAGCTAGATGTGGAACTTCCGGAGGGGTACAAACCTCCCAAGTTTGAAATATTCGATGGAACCTGAGATCCTAGAGTCCACCTGAGGACCTATTGTGATAAGTTAGTTGGGGTTGGAAGAGATGAGAAAATCCGCATGAAGCTCTTCATGAGGAGCTTGAAGGGAGATGCACTATCCTAGTATATCAGTCAGGACCCCAGGAAATGGACGAGTTGGGTAGGCATGGCATCGGACTTCATGGATAGATTCCGTTTCAATACGTAGAACGCACCGGATGTGTTCTACATACAGAATTTGAAGAAGAAGCCCACCAAAACATTTTGCGAGTATGCTACTCATTGGAGGTCAGAAGCTACAAAGGTCAGGCTAGCCCTAGAAGAAGAGCAAATGAATAGGTTCTTCGTCCGAGCTCAGGATCCCCAATATTATAAAAGGTTGATGCTGATCGAGGGTCAAAAGTTCTCTGATATCATCAAACTCGGAGAAAGAATCGAAGAGGGCATCAAGAATGGTATGGTAACAAATCTTGAAGCATTGCAAGCCACCAATAAAGCTTTACAAACTGGTGGCGCTTCCAAGAAGAAAGATATATGTGCTGTAATGATCGCACAGGAAGCCAAATCACCACCAAAATACCGCACTTACCCATCACCTCCACTTACATATCAGCCCATCCCAAATTACCAAGCACCTGCACCCTCCTATCCACCTCCCGTTTACCAGTCCTCTCCACCTCTCACATATCAAACCACTTCGCCCAGATACTTTCAACCAGAACCTGTTTACCAAGCTTATAATGCTCAAACCTCTCACTACCAATCACCACCCACCCGTCAAAATTTTCCAAGACCCAGACCAAATTTTAACCATAAACCTCCCAGACAATACACAGCCATCGCAAAACCAATTGACCAGCTATATGAGAGACTTAAAGCTACTGGTTACATCACTCCTATTCCAGCCAAAGCTCCAGAAAATCCCTCCCAGTGGGTCAACCCCAACAAGACCTGTGCGTATCACTCCATCATGAAAGGACACACCCTTGACGAGTGCCATTCGTTGAAAGATAAGATCCAGACCCTTATCGATAATAAGGTCATTCTAGCAAAGGAGCCCGCTCCTAATATTCGTAACAACCCCCTGCCTGACCATAAAGGTGGAGACATTCATATGATCGAGATCGAGGATGATTGGGACCCCAAAGGGTCAATAAGTTTGATTGCTGAAGGGGATGAACCAAAGAAGTCGGAAATTACCCTTAACCCAATTTTTGTGCAGAATCATCCCTCCAAGGACGATGAGGTAAATATGTCTATACCTCTTGAATTGAAGCGTCTCCTTCTGCAAAGGCATCAGGGCCAATTGAAGTTGAATTTGGAGTTCCAGAGGCACCTACACCCATTGAAGTTACTGTGTTACAACCAAGGGTACCTATTCCGATGTAAATTACTGACATGACACCATTCCACTCAAATGCCATACAGTGGGATTGCACTACCAAAGCTAGGAGGAAAGGAAAGACAAAAACAGGAGAAACGATTGCCGCACAAGGAATGACTAGGACAGGGAGGGTCTACACCCCAGAGCACCTAGCTGAATCCGGTAAGCAAGCCCCAGGATGTCCCATTGAGACAGGACCCGACGATCTTTGGAGGAAAATATAGGCTAAGGAGTACTCAGTCGCTGAAGAGTTGAACAAAACACCGGCACAGATATCGATGCTCGCTCTTCTGCAAAGTTCAGATGCTCACAAGAATGCCTTAATGAAGATACTGAGCGAAGCCTATGTGCCCAGCAATATAACTGGGGGAGAGATGGAGAACATGGTGGGGCAAGTGTTGGAGAGCCACAAAATAACCTTCTATAAAGATGAATTGCCACCAGAAGTCTTGGGCCACAACAAGGCACTGCACATCACCGTGCAATACGAAGATTATTTCATCACCAGGGTTCTGATCGATGGGGGATCAAGCCTCAACATCTGTCCGCTTGTAACTCTCAGAACTTTGGGGAAAGGCCTACTCGAGATCAGAGACGGGGCTATCAATGTCAAAGCCTTTGATGGATCCCAGAGATCTACTATTGGAAAAATCAGCCTGTGCTTGCAAATGGGACCAACATGGTTTGATGTTGACTTCCAAGTGATAGACGTCCCGGCATCCTACAACTTACTGTTAGGACACCCTTAATCTACGTTGCTGGAGCCGTAGCATCGACCCTGCATCAGGCAGAAAAGTTTGAATGGAACCACCAAGAGGTGATCATTCATGGTGATGGTAGTAACCCTATATATAGCTGCCAGACCATCCCGATGATTGGAGGCAGAAGGAAATTAGGCGGAGAGACATACCACCATATCGAAAGGGTCAATGTTGTAGACAAAGACAAGTGGAAGGACAACAACATTGAAAGCATCCTGAATTGGTGTGGGTGTGAGCTTGGATAGGGAATCGGTAAGAATCTCCAGGGGATCACTAAGCCCATCAAACTGAAGAAGCATGGCACTACCTTTGGCTTAGGGTATGATTATACTTGGGAAGAATTCCAGAACTGGTCGCCACCATGACGCGGACCCTACTATCCATTGGAGTTTCCGATACCTAGCCTGGAGCAGACCTTCCAGCCAGCAGATACTACGTATGGGTCCGAAGAAGCTGAAACGTTGGCAGCCATGAAGAATTTGTTCCTAGAGGATGATGATATGGATTGTTGTGTTCTTTTTTAGGAGGAGGGGGAGGAAGGCCCTTCCATACAAGCTGTGAATAGAGAAGACCGCCTCAGCAATTGGCCAATTAGGACCGTCAAGGCCCAGAAGGCTTCGGGGTAGCAAGGCTAAACAAAAGCACCACGCATTTTTTTTAGCTTACTTTACTAGTTGATTTTCTTTCTGCATTGTGTTTTATTTCAAAAATATCTCCAATGTTTCAAACAATTATGGATTTAATCAAAGCATTTCGGTTTATCAAATATATCTTGCTTATTATTTTCTCTATAGTTTACTCTATTTTATATAGCATTACTATTACTTATTTTGACGATGAACCAACGACTGTGACTTGAAACGAAACAACGCAACCAAATGACATAGATTCAGAAGAAGATGAAATACTTGAAGAGGTCGTTAGAGAGGTTGAGAATTTTTAGAACAAACCTAAGTCCAACCTGGAAGAAACTAAGGTCATTAATTTGGGAGATGCAGAGAATGTCAGAGAAACTCGCATCAGTGTTCACTTGTCGCCATCAGAAAATGAGGAATATATGAAATTTTTGAAAGAATATGAGGACATATTTGCCTGGTCGTATGATGATATGACTGGCCTCAACATGGCCATTGTAGCTCATAAGTTGCCAACAGATCCAGCTTGTCCGCCAGTAAAACAGAAGCTCAGGAAATTCAAACCCGACATGAGTTTGAAAATCAAAGAAGAGGTTACTAAGCAAGTCAAGGCTAAGGTTCTCAAAGTGATCGAGTATCCAATATGGTTAGCCAACATCGTGCCAGTACCAAAGAAGGACGGGAAGGTTAGAATCTGTGTCGACTTCCGGGATCTCAACCGGGCCAGTCCCAAGGATGACTTCCCCTTGCCAAACATACACATTCTTATCGACAACTGCGCCAAGCATGAGTTGCAATCTTTTGTTGATTGTTTCGCTGGGTATCTTTAGATATGGATGGATGAGGAGAATGTAGAGAAAACATATTTCATCATGCCGTGGGGAATGTATTACTACAATATGATGCCATTTGGATTGAAGAACGCTGGCGCCACCTACAAAAAGAGCCATGACTACTATCTTTCACGACATGATACACAAGGAGATCGAGGTATATGTGGACGAAGTCATCATCAAATCCAAGAAAGCCACTGATCATATGGAAGACCTGAGAAATTTCTTCAACAGTCTGAGAAGGTACAGCCTGAAACTGAATCCCGCCAAGTGTGCATTCGGGGTTCCTGTCGAAAAACTACTAGGTTTCATCGTGAGTCGTCGAGGAATAGAATTGGACCTATCAAAGGTCAAAGACATCCAAGAATTGCCACCGCCAAAGAACAAGAAGGACGTGATGAGTTTCCTGGGGAGACTCAACTATATCAGTCGGTTCATAGCCCATGTCCACAGTCATTTGTGAACCCATCTTTAAAATGCTAAAGAAGGACGCTGCTACTAGATGGACCGACGATTGTCAAGAAGCATTTGAAAGAATCAAGCAGTACTTGTCAATGCCACCAGTCTTAGTTCCGCTCGAGCTAGGAAGTCCCTTATTGCTTTATCTTGTAGTTTTGGATGGAGCATTCAGTTGTGTTCAGGGACAACATGATAAGACAAGAAGAAAGGAGTAGGCCATCTACTATATTAGTAAGAAGTTTACCCCGTATGAGTATCGGTACTCCTTATTAGAGCACACTTGTTGTGCTCTGACTTGGGTAGCTCAAAAATTGAGGCATTATTTATGTGCCTACACCACTTATCTCATATCCGGGATGGACCCACTAAAGTACATTTTTCAGAAGCCTATGCCCAATGGAAAGCTCACCAAGTGGAAAATCTTGTTGAGTGAGTTTGACATTGTTTACGTGACTCAGAAGGCAATCAAGGGTCAAGCCATTGTAGATCACCTTGCCGAGAACCCTATCGGCGGAGAATACAAACCCCTAAAAACGTATTTTCCTGATGAAGAAGTGTCCTTTATAGGAGAAGATATTGCGGAATCCTATGATGGTTGGAGGTTGTTTTTCGACGGGGCCGTCAATTTTAAAGGAGTTGACATAGGGGAAGTCCTAGTAACAGAAACCAGCCAGTATTACCCGGTATCCGCCAAGCTCAGGTTCCCTTGCACAAACAACATGGCTGAATACGAAGCTTGCATCCTGGGACTCAAGATGGCCGTTGACATTGAACATTCAAGAGTTGCTAGTGATCGGGGACTCAGACCTGCCCATACATCAAGTTTGAGAAGAATGGGCAACCAAAAACTCTAAGATACTTCCTTACTTGCATCACATACAGGAGTTAAGGAAAATATTCACAAAGACAGAATTTTAGCATGTCCCCAGGGTCCAGAACGAGTTCGTTGATGTATTGGCTACTTTGTCATCCATGATCCAACATCCAGACATGAATTTCATTGATCATATCCCGGTAAATATTTATGATCAGCTAGCTTATTTTGCTCACATTGAGGAAGAAGTGGATGGAAAACCATGGTTCCACGAAATCAAGGAGTACTTGACAACAAGAGAATATCCAGAACTTGCCAACGCTGCTCAGAAACGCACACTTCGGAGATTATCCAACAACTTCTTTCATAATGGGGGAATCCTGTACAAGAGAACTGCCGACTTGGGTTTACTAAGATGTGTCGAAGCAAAAGAAGCATCCAGATTATTAGACGAAGTGCACGCAGGGACCTGCGGGCCGCACATGAATGGTTTTGTCTTAGCAAAGAAGATAATCCGAGTCGGGTATTTTTGGATGACTATGGAAACAGACTGTATCCAATATGTTCGCAAATGCCATTGCTGTCAGATACATTCAGACATGATAAAGGTGCCTCCTAACAAGCTTACTGTAACAAGATCACCGTGGCCATTTGCCGCCTGGGGATGGATGTCATTGGACCTATCGAGCCTACCGCATCAAACGGGCACATATTTATCCTGGTGACAATTGATTACTTTACTAAATGGGTTGAAGCAGCTTCGTATTGTTTGCCGATTCGGGGTTCCAGTATCAATCATCACTGATAATGGTTCCAATCTCAACAGCGACTTGATGAAAGCAATGTGTGAAACATTCAAAATCAAACACAAGAACTCTACAGCTTACAGGCCTCAGATGATTGGAGCTGTAGAGGCGGCCAACAAGAATATCAAGAAGATACTAAGGAAGATGGTTGAAAGTCACAAACAATGGCATGAGAAGTTAGTATTTGCTTTGCTGGGATATCGTACCACGGTCCTCACATCAACCGGGGCAACTCCCTATATGCTGGTTTATGGTACAGAGGCGGTCTTTCCAGTCGAGGTAGAAATTCCCTCCTTGAGGATCATACAAGAAGCAGAGTTGGACAATGCAGAATGGGTAAAAGGTCACTACGAGCAGTTAGCCCTTATAGATGGGAAAAGGATGAATGCAGTTTGCCACGGTCAGTTGTATCAGAACAGAATGTCCAGATCCTTCAACAAGAGAGTTAAGCCAAGGAAGTTTACACCGGGGCTGCTGGTGTTGAAGAAGATATTCCCACATCAAGATGAATCCAAGGGGAAGTTATCTCCCAACTGGCAAGGTCCGTACATGGTTCACCGGGTTCTAACTGGAGGAGCCATTGTTCTTGGAGAAATGGATGGAGAAGTCTGGCCAAATCCAATCAACTCAGATGCAGTGAAATGATATTATGTGTAATCACCTATGATTGCTTTATGATGTAATTTGAACTACGCCTGAACCGATTCCCGTTTAAGAGGGGATACGTAGGCAGCCCTATGGCTTCGGTCACAATTTAATAAAAATTTCATTTCCCCCCTATTATTGGAACTGGGGCAGAATTTTGAGGAGGACCCTCAAAATTCTGAAGTTGGTCTTCAGCCACTCATCACCAAAGATGTCACCGCAGTAAACTGGGGCAGGATTTTGAGGAGGACCCTCAAAATTCCGAAGTTGATTTTTATTCATTCAGCGCAGCCGTCAGAAGTGCCAGTCAGTGAACTGGGGCAGAATTTTGAGGAGGGCCCTCAAAATTCCAGAGCGAGAGAAGTTGCAGTGTTTTGAACCACGTTACAGCCGTTGGTTCATTTAGACAAAACTATTTTCCACTTACGTTATATTTATTAAAACATGCATGACTATGACAGTTGCTGTTTAGCAATGCTACCCCAATAATACACGACGTCGGAAGCCACGGAAGAGTGAACGAACCTTTCCCCTTTACAAAACTCACAATTTTCTTTGGATGCAGGCACCCAAGTCACAAAGTTACCAAACGTGTTAAGCAACCGCATCGAACCGTTGTGCCTATGCGCATTCGCTATCTGCATGCAATGGCCCAGCAGCTGCAATATCACGATCAGCTATCAGCTAAGAATTTTTTGTTCTTACTATTCTCTTTATCTTATTGTATAAGGCTACCTTTTTGCCTTCCGAGACTAAGCGTTGTCTCCATTTGCATTTCCCCGCATTGCATAAGGCTACCTTTCTACCTTCCGAGACTAAGCGTTGTCTCCATCTGCATTTCTTTGCATTGCATAAGGCTACCTTTTTGCCTTTCAAGACTAAGCATTGTCTCCATCCTAAATTATCTGCATAAGGCTACCTTTCTACCTTCCAAGGCTAAACGTTGTCTCCATCTGCATTTCCTGCATCGCATAAGGCTACCTGTCTGCCTTCCGAGACTAAGCGTTGTCTCTATCTGCATTTCCTGCATTGCATAGGGCTACCTTTCTGCCTTCCGAGACTAAGTGTTGTCTCCATCCGCATTTTCTGCATTGCATAAGGCTACCTTTCTACCTTCCGAGACTAAGTGTTGTCTCCATTTACATTTCCTGCATTGCATAAGGCTACCTTTTGCCTTCCGAGGTTAAGACCTACCTCCATTTGCATGGCTGAAATATCGCCACCTTTACTTACGTCCTGCATTGGCTGAAACATCGCCTGTCTTATTTAAATTTCTGTCGGCTGAAATATCGCCATTTACATTTCTTGCATCGACTGAACATCGTCAAACTTTATTTAAATTCTCTGCTGGCTGAAATATCACCATTTACATTTCTTGCATCGACTGAAATATCGCCTGTCTTATTTAAATTTCTGTCGGCTAAAATATCACCATTTTACTTTTCACATCGGCTGAAACATCGCCTGCTTTATTTAAATTCTCTGCCACCTGAAATATCGCCATTTACATTTCTTGCATCGGCTGAAACATTGCCTGTCTCATTTAAATTTCTGTTGGCTGGAATATCGCCATTTACGCATTTTCATCTTGCATTTCATGGGCTAAAATATCGCCAAAATGTCCAAAGGCATCATCGTTCGGAGGCATCATCTTCATAGCCCGAGAACACCATGCCATGCCCGAGGACCCCACTTTATATCTTGCATATCATTATTCAAAGGCATCATGGTTCGGAGGCACCATTATCATAGCCCAAGGACGTCATTTCATAGCCTGCGAATCCTTTAATTTTGAGCCTCATGGCCCAGGACATCATGGTCCAAGGACGTCATCCTAACCGTCTCAGGACATCATTCATGGTCCGATGGGAACTTGCATCATGTTTTAGTCTATGCACAATATACGCCTATATTTCTCACTTGTAGGTACACCGGCTGGCACCGGCCTTCTCAGCAGGAGCGATTCCATTCCGACTCCCGCAACCTATCAACTTCAAAACACCTTTTGCTTCCCCCAAGCGTTGTGTCCATCATTTCAAATCTCCATCAGCATGTTCCGTCAATGGTTCTTGAACTACATACGGCCTGATTCTTGTAAGACCAGGGATATGTAGGCAGCTCAAAAACCAGAGCTCGGTAAAAATCTTTTCAAAGCGCCGCTTCCGATCAAAACTGGCCATCATATCTTTACACACCAACTCTTTCATCCTCCTCGGGTAAAGAGGGGCAGCTGTTGATACCTAATTTTTTCCTATGTATTTTTATACCCAAAATACTTTCAAAATAGCATATATAAGTAAACCAAAGAGTTTTGGCATTTTAACGATTTTTAAACCAACTTATTGCCTATTTTTATACCATAAAATTCGATAATTATTCCCAAAACTATCATTTTCATGGGCAATTTATTTTTATTCTCATATTTACATCAAAGTATAGTGAACATGATTTTTGCATTATTTACAAATTCGTTTTATATTTTTTAAAACTAAATTCCATATAATTGCAATACTAGCCTCTTTAAGATTTTATAATATTTTATAATTATAAAATTGGTCCCTGTATTTTTAAATTAATATTTATATGTCATTAACTAATTCAGTATCTTTAATTTAATTTCAAAATCATTTATATCATTTTATAAAAATAAAAAGGAAAACTGGCTATTTAAGTTTTGGCCTCATTTCATTTCAATTATAACTCCAATTCCATTTCAATTTTAGCCTAAAATTAACCCAATTGGACCGGCCCTAATTCAAAACTCGACCCCCCCGATCCAACTATTTAACGCACCCGGATTTCTTTTAATCCCATCCGTTGATCCTTTTGATCAACGGACACGATCAACCCTTTCATTTTTAATTCCACCTAACCCAACCCTAATCCTCATTTCTCTTCAGCAGCCGCCTCTGAAACCCCCTCTCCTCTCAAACTCTTTCGAAGGGTCTCGAAACCCTAGCCCCTCTCACCTTTCTCTGACCAAAATCTCACCAGAATCCATGGCTTCCCAGGCTATGGATGGCCTGTACTCACCTTCTTTCACCCTTAAACCATGGGTGTTCGAGATTTCAAGGTCTGACCTCGACGGCGTCCGTTTAGATCCTCTACAAATCCATGTTTCTATGGCCTCTCTGGCCATGCTCCGGCGTGTTCAAGCTTCAGGAGCATATCTCTGGCCATCTCCGACTTGAGACCAGACTTTCTTCAAAGCCTTCTCATTTCTAATGTTTCTCTAAAACTCTAAAGCTATTCGAGGTTTTTCTCTGGTTGATTTCTTAGATCTATACTATATATGTGCTATATTTGACGTTTTAAGATTTTTCCCCAATTTTCCTTTCAAAATTCGTTTATTTCCAATTTAGGGTTTCTGAAAAGTATTAAAATGATTTCTATTTCTTCTACTTCTTTTCTCTGTGTGAATCTGTCTGTGCCATGTTCTTATGTTCTCTCTTCCAACTCGCATGTTCTTTTTCTCTTGTGTTCTTATGTTTGCCATGTTATGTATGTTCTTCTATTTTTGTGCTCTGTTCTATCTTCTACTGGTTTTTATAGAATGTTTTTACGTGTCTATCTTATATGTCCCTTTACTATATTTTTACTGAGCTTTTAATTAGTGTTTGCCTTTACTGGACCTTTGTTTGATCTCTAAGCATGTTTCATCTACTATTTCCCTAAGCTTACATCGCCTCTTCTCTTCTGAACTTGTTTGAGTGACAAGCTTTGCTTAAACGAGTTCCCTGTGTTTCAAATTAGTTTCTACATTCCATTTGCCGTGAACCTGCTATGCTATTTGTTTGTTTCCTCATAAGTCTCTGGAAAGAGACTACTGAGCTTGTTCTAGTTGTTGTCTTCTCACCTATGCATCTGGTTCGAGTCAGCAACCCTAGTATTTTGGCAGGCTTGACTTTGTGTTTGGAATAGGGTAATATTCAGAACCCTTGACTCTCTCAGACTCATTCTGAGTCTATGAACTAAACCTTCTTTGTTATGACTCTGAATTTTTCTATGCTAGTCTCTCTCTTGTTTCACATGTCTTTATGCTTTATATATGATAAACTCTTCTTTCAAAAGGCCTTTTGCCAACTTGTCATTGATTCTAAATCCCTTTTTATAAGGTTTGATTGAGTGTTGTCGATTTTCTTTAAATTAAACCTCTCTTCACCTTTCCTGGTTGGATTCAGACTCAAATCCTGATTTTATAGCTGTTGATTGATTACCTTTCCTTATTATTTTTTTCCAAACCGTGTACTACTAGACTCTTTCCTTAAATAAGTTTCTATGTATTTGCCCTCATTATATTGCTTTGGAAAAGATTTCAAACCCAAACCTTTTCCTTAATTATTCTGCCCATTTGAAAATTAAATCCCTTAACTGAAGGGAGATTGTATGAGATTGATTTCAAGGTTATTTCTTACATTTTTCTTACTTGTTTTCTATACTATAAAAGGAGGCTACCCTTCTACACCTTTTAACACCTACACTTTCACAGACTAAGACTCTCGAGTTGCACTCTTACACACATTAAGAATTTTTACTCCTACTCTCTTCTTCTCTTTTCTTCTCCTCTTTATTTTCTGAAATATCTTTGAGTTCTCTTCGAACTTCCAAGTGTTCTGCTGAAACCTGAGTTTGTTGCTGCTGATTTCCTACTGTTTGCTTGCTCTGTTATTCTGCTTATTCTTACTTTGCAACTGGTATGTTCCTTTTAATTTAAATAATACTCCTCCATTATGTTTTTACATCCTAGTTCTGTTATGCTTTCCTTCATTCTGTTGCTGCAACTTTGTTACTACTTCTTTTATGTGAACTCCCTTTCCCTTTCCCCTTTGTGTGTGAGTTGTGGTTCAAGCCATAGCAGCACCTTAACATTGATGTCTATGACTCTGAACTGGGTTCTTTGAACCCCTAACTCAATCAATTCCCACTCCCCTTTCCCCTTTATGTGTTTGAGCCTTGGACTTGAGTCTGATAGTGTCTTAATCACTATCCAGACTTAGGTCTGACCTTCAAAGGTCTGCTCCTAACTTGTTTAACCTAAACAGGTGGTCAGGAGTGTGCTAGCCTACCTTATGGCTAGTTATGACCACCACCTGTAGTGGCCCCCTAATTCCCTTTCACTTTGCACTTATTCCTAACTATAAGTTCTGCCCCTCTCTTGCAAGCCATGCTTTGGGACCCATGAGCTCCCTCTGAACATGGATGCCTGAGAGCTGGCTTTTCCACACTGCACTATTCCTAATTCTAATGGTATCTTGGGTGTAAGCAATGCCGGGGATCCCTGAGATTGCTTGGAACTTTGAAATACCCTGGATAATGAGAAGGCTTTGGGAAATCTGTATCCCGGAGTTGGTCAAATACATGTTATTGGACATTAGGAATTGAATTAGGCTGCTCGGATCTAGCTATTAGCTTTTGATGTATTTGATTCATTGGGTTGTAATAATTTTGTATAAAATACGGAGATTATAGTGAAAGGGTGTGGGAGGGGTCTTTATTTTCTTGCATCAATAAGGGTAGACATCATGATTTAGGACTCTCTTTTTCTAGAAATCCTGCCTATAGGTCTGTTTGACATCTCTGATTCAATCACATAGATACCATGCCTATAGGTTTTAACGTCTAATTATGCTGCAAGTCACCTAGAAATCCTGCCTATAGGGTTTAATTTTTAACTATACTGCAAATCACATAGAGAGCATGTATATAGAATTTAACGCTCATATTCTTTAACTAACGCATGTAGAGATCCTACCTATAGGAATTCTAAGCTTTTCTGAAAATTCATGTATAGATATCATATCTATAGGGAATGCATATTCATTAGGCAAACCATAGGATTAATTAAAAACAGTCCCCTCTTTATAAATTCTTTAACAGGTTCTGAAAAATCAAATGTAGATATTATGCCTATAGAATTTCGCATCAAATTCGTCTGATAATAATCTGTTAACTAGTCCTTAACGCCTTAATTTAGTAACGTTTTCAAAAGCCTTAATCTTTTTTATAAGACTCTCTCGAATCAGTGTACATTTGTCCTAAAAGTTGAGTTCTTCAAATCTGCATCTTTTTTGAAACGGTTTCTTTTCTAATATCCTGCCTAAGCATTTTCCAACTAAATTCTAGTCTTCCTGAACTCGTCTTTTGAAAAAGGTCTGCAGCTTACTCTTTTCCTTAGATAGTTCTGTCTTTTCTCCGAAATTCTTTACAATTATTTCTGTGTTTTATAACCGGACAGTCCGCTGATTTTCTTTGAAACTTATTTCTAAACTAAGTCTGCAGTCTGTTCTTTCTTTCAAAAACTCTTCTGCATTAGCCTATCTTCTGAAATCAGTACTTTTCTAAATAACTCGCGTTGAATACCTTAATACCTGTCAACTGTATCTGAGTGGCCTAATGCAGACTTTCTGCCTAAAACATACGTGTTGAACCAGTCCGTTCGCTGCTTAAATTTAATCTAAGACCAAACCAGTATTTGTTAAGGCGTGCTAAACTAAATGATTGTTTGATTTCTGGGGTTAATTTGAGCCTTGTATGATTGTTTGTTCTCCCCTCTTACTTGCTACTTGTTTTGAATGTCGAGTGGAATTTTATCCTTTAAGCTCCATAAAGACCTCCATCCCTGTCTTTCCCTTTAAGGATTAGAAGTCCTAATACCCCTGAAACTGATAGGATTGGGATGGGTAGTAGCATGCGGTAAGTAAACGATATCGTTCCACGCTTTAATACCTTAACGGGGTGGTAAGGGTAGACATGGAGATGATGATTACACGATATTACTATGCGTACAATCAGGTACCGGTGTTGTGCGAATGATCCATGTAATGTATAAACCTAGGACCCCCTTCCTTCTTTATTAGTCTGTTATTTTCAGATTTTTCAAAAGTTGCCCAAAACCTTTTTCAAACTTCCGTTTCTGTTTATTTTCCTAAGTTATTTGCATCTTTATTTGATCTCTCCCCTCATTGCGTATCTCTTCTTAAATTGCAAAACTGTTATCTTCTAAATTTCAGCATCTTTAAATCTTTTTTTTTATTTGTAACAATTTTCCAGTATTTGCAATGCTTGCTTGTTTACTTATTTGCTTGCATTTAAAGTGACAATTGTAGCATGGCCGGAAACCACACTAGTGGATCTTGAGGGGTGCCTAACACCTTCCCCTCGGGATAATTTCAAGCCCTTACCCAACTCTGGTTTTCATCTTTAATTCTTTTTAAAGTGTCCTAATGCACTATATTCATTAGGTGGAGATTCTCTAAAATCCAAAACCCAACTCCCAAACGGGAATAGAGTTGTCTTCCCAAATGTCGTATACCCGATTCCGCGAGGAAAAAAGGGGGCGAAGACAAGAGGCAGACGGAAAACCTTGGTTTTATGATATCAAGGAATATTTGGCAACAGGAGATTACCCAGAACTTGCAAATGCTACTCAGAAAGTGCACACTTCAGAGGTTATCCAACAATTTCTTTCACAGCGGAGGAATCCTATATAGGAGGACTCCGGAATTGGGGTTACTAAGGTGTGTCGACGCGAAAGAAGCATCTAAACTACTTGAAGAAATCCATGATGGATCCTACGATCCGCGTATGAATGGTTTTGTCTTAGAAAAGAAGATACTCCGAGCTGGTTATTTCTGGATGACTATGGAAACGGACTGCATCCAGTATATCCGAAAGTGCCATCGCTGTCAGATACATACAGAAATGATAAAGGTGCCTCCAAATGAGCTTAATGCAATGAGCTCGCGATGGCTGTTCGGCGCGTAGGGAATGGATGTTATTGGACCAATCGAACCCGCCGCATCAAACGGGCACAGGTTCATCCTAGTGGAAATTGATTATTTCACTAAATGGGTTGAAGCAGCATTGCATAAGGCAATGACTAAGAAAGTCATGCCAGATTTTATCCGTGACCGTATCGTTTGTCGATTCGGGATTCCAGAGTAAATCATTACTGATAATAGTTCTAACCTCAACAGCGACTTGATAAAATCCATGTGTAAAACGTTCAAGATCAAACACAAGAATTCTACAGCCTACAGACCTCAGATGAATGGAGCTGTAGAAGCCGCTAATAAGAATATCAAGAAGATACTAAGGAAAACGATAGAGAAGCATAAGCAGTGGCACGAAAAGCTATCATTTGCTTATTGAGATATCATACCACACTTTGCACATCAACTGGGGCAACTCCCTATATGCTGGTTTATGGTACAGAGGCGGTCATTCTCACCGAGGTGGAAATTCCCTTCTTGAGGATCATACAAGAAGCAGAACTCGACGATGCAGAATGGGTAAAAAGTTGCTACGAGTAGTTAGCTCTTATAGATGGAAAAAAAATGAATGCAGTGTCACGACCCAATTTCCAAACTCGGTCGTGATGGCTCCTCTCGTGAAGACAAGGTCCGCCAACAAAACACGACGCCCCTTTCAAAATTATTAAACGTAAATGAATAAATAAATGCAACTTAATGACAATAATCCATATCTACAACCCAACGCAACCCGACCGGGGTGTCACAAGTCACGAGCATCTAAAGAAGACTGAACACAACTACTGGGCCAATAATAATATACAAAATAAAATCTGGAATCAAAAGATAAAGTCCGGTGCCGCGGTCACTGGCAATCACCTTGTCCACTACAGTAGTATACCTGTAGTAATACATTCAATCAGCTATTAACCCGCTTCCGGGTGAACAATACATGCAACTGCACGTGAGGTACAGGGAGTAAAGTGAGTACTCCAACTCAATGAGTAATAAGAGTAAATAATAACTGAGCGGCAAGAAATCATGTAAGAGCACTCCATCATGCTATATAGGACAGTACAACCCCTTGAGAAAACAGTAAAACCATGAAAATCCTTTAGAGAATACTTGGTTCAATTTAAAAACCTCTTTTGAAAATATCCTCTTCCAACAATCAAGCATATGAATGCGATATTAGATAGTGCAAGTCAGCACATAAGTCAGCCCCTTCGGGCACAGCACTCCACCATCAAACAACACCAGGGTATTTGGTAAACAGTGTAAGAAGTAGCATGGATTCCAATGATATGAGAGTGCTAAATGTCATGACACGTAGTACAAATAGGAACCAATGCATGAATGCAATGCAATGCACATAACCGCTGCGGCGCGCAACCCGATCCATTTGGGTACCTGCGCTCACTGTGGGGGTTCAGACCCCGGAGGGCCTCCTATAGCCCAAGCGCATTATCAATATCACACTGCTGCAGCGTGAAGCCCGATCCGTCCTCAGTCCAGAATATGCATGTGAGCCACTAGGGCGATGTCAAGTAATAGTTCTCAGTTCCAAAAGTTAGAATTGTAGTTTAAGTTTTAAAACCTTAGAAGTATGACTAGACAGTTCAGAACAGCGTTTAACTCGTGACTGAAATCATTTAATATGCCAAGTATCATGGAAACAGTGATAATAATCCCTAAAGGTATCAATCAGTTGGCACGAGGAACAATCACCACAATTAATCCATTTTTATAAGGATATCAACTAAGCTTCAATCAATTAGGTAGTTATTTCATTAAGCGGGACGGAGCAAGTCACAATACCCAACGGTGCTCTACCCCACACCCGTTATCTGGCGGGCAAGTCACCTCAATCCAGCACTATGATGTGCAAACCTGGGGTTTCAAACCCTCAGAATCATTTACAAGTATTAATCACCTCGAACCGGCGAAAGCTCAAGCTCGCGACGCCTTTGCCCCTCAATTCGGCCTCCTCGCGCGTCGAATCTAACCAAAAGCAGAGCAAATACATCATACTATGCCAAGGGAACAATACCCAATCGAAAACAATCAAAATGTACCAAAAATCTCGAAACTAGCAAAACCCGAGCCCCGGGCCCGCTTTTCAAAAAATTACAATACTTACATTACCGGATTCCTCGTCTCTCCACGAGTCCATATATACCAAGAACTCCCAAATCTGAGCTCAAATGACCTATCAAATCAATTTGAAATATTAAAAACTCAAGCCCTAGCTTTGCCCCTTTTTGGTGAATTTCAACCAATTTCATGTTAAATCTATAATCTCGTGTATTTAGGCCAAGGGACTTACCTCCAATCAATCCTCCTCGAATCACTATTCAATTTGTACCAAAAAGCTCTTAAGGTGGTCAACAAATAGAGGAAATAATGAATGGGGTCACTGATGAAATAATATAAAAACCCCTCTGGACGCCCAGGTTTTACCCTAGGCGGACGCGGTCAACACCCCCGCGTTCGCGATGAAAAATTCCGCTGACCAATAATTTACTCTACGCGAACGCGTCAACCCAGATGCGAATACGATGCTCTGAGTCCTCTAACTATACGACCGCGATCCCCACTATGCGAACCCGATGCACAGGGTCTTCAACCTACGCGAACGCGAACTCCTCATTGCGAACGCGTTGAACAAACCAGGCAGGGCCCCATGCCCCTTCTACCCGAACGCGAGGCCAACCAAGTGAATGCGATGGCCCAGGAAACTCTACTACGCGAACGCGAGGGTCCCTCCCGCGAATGCGAAGGCCAAATTTGGCCTGCAACAGCTATGCATTTTCTGCAATATCCTAAGTCCAAAAATCTTCTGTATAGCCATCCGAAATCTCCCCGAGGCCCCCGGGACCTCAACCAAAAGCACCAACATATCCCAACACATCATACGAACTTGTTCCAATCAACAAAACATACCAAACAACACTAAAATCATCAATTCGCATCGGATTCAAGCCTAAGTTCTTCAAAAACTTCCGGAATGCACATTCGATCATAAACCCAACCAAACGATGTCCGAATGACCTGAAAATTTGCACACATATCCAAAATCACCCAAGGATGCTACAGCAACTCTCGGAATTCCATTCCGATCCTCGGATCAAAATCTCACCTATCAATCGGATTTTGCCAAAATACTAACTTCGCCAATTCAAGCCTAATTCTACACCAAACCTCCAAAATCAATTCCGATCGCGCCCCTAAGTCAAAAATCATCCCCCGAAGCTAACCGAAACACCAAAAATCACATCCGATCCCTCTAACTCAATAGTCAACATTCGGTTGACTTTTCCTTCTTAGGCTTTCCTTAAAGAGACTAAGTGTCTCGTTTCTTATCACAACCAATCCAAATCAACTCTAACGCACCACATACCGATAACAAAACATGAAGAAGCATAAAATGGGGGAAACTGAGCAATAACACATGAGACGACAGTTCGGGTCACCACATCCTCCCCAACTTAAATAAATGCTCGTCCTCGAGCGTACCCAGAGTTGTACTAGAAGCCAACCAATAGCTGAATGTCCTTACCAAGCATATACTCGGGGTGATCCCACGTCACCCTATCTCACATAGGTCCGATAATACAACACAGCTGAAATTTCACAGTCCATCTATACCATAAACCGTAGAACCACATAGCACTTTCCGAAATCATACCTAGAATAAACCCGAACCAGCTGTAATAACCCACACCTGCAACCTCAGGTGAAATCAAACAATATACCACACAATCCAACACTCGAAACGATAGTCTCTATTCACAGCAGTTGCCCACATTACTCAATTACCGATGTGAACCTCTTATTAGCTAAAGTCTTATTCCAACACTTTCATATATTGCCAACGATAATTAAAACACGCGATAAACCACAACCATTCCTTAGATCAACCATATGTGAAACCAGACCTCGATTTTTATCCTTCTAACAAGCTGAAATCACATCTATTCGAATTCATTAATGACTCCAATGATCACCTCGAACTCAACACACCACTCTGGTGATATGACACCTCAACACAAGCCTACGCCACAACTTGCATAATACACGCACCAATAAGAAATGGTCTGAACATACTCAAATCATGACAAATGACTCAAACGAAAGAGTTGTACCTCAAGCTCATCAGTACCATCACAACACACGGCTGAGACCCCATCTCATATCATAGAAATAGAACACTTGAAGCTACCCCGAAAGGTCATAACTCCACGTAGCCTAGCTATAATGCGCGATCCTATCCAAACATTGTTACACACGAAGCACCTCAAGTCTCTATGCTAAAAATCAACAGCCATGCATAATTTTTTATGTCTGAAACCAAAGCAATTCTTTACGCCCACGGTGGAACAAATAACATACGACACGTAACATGATAGAACATAACCAACACTCCATTTACCGAGAAACACTCAATTACTCTTCCCGCTCGACTTTCTCTATGAATACTCAATAGACCCGCACCACATGTTCCCACATCCAACTAATCATAACGTCTCACAGCACAGAAAGAGCAACTCGTAGATCTCCCCAGATCACTAACAAGTTCAAGAACGATCGAATCAACCTATCCCTCAACAATACATCTCGGGGCCAACCAAGCTAACTCTGAGCTAAATATATAGCCAACTCGGCCTGACAATGAACTCAATATCAAGAAGCCTGAAGTTTCTCCTTCAACTACTATAACTCCTGTCGGAGCCGTACGATACGGTGCCCGGCACCAAATAATTACTGCAGTCCACAATCTCGCCCGGTGACATGTCCGTCCCCAAGAAACGCATCCAAAGAAGTCCCTCAATACCGAAACTAAATCAATGGTAGAAACCTCTGCACTGACATCCGCCATGAAGGCCTAATTAAGAAAAGCAATCTTTCCCAGCCGTCCGCTGGTCTTTGGAATACAACCACTCTGCTAGAATATAAACGGATGCACTCCGCCATGCAACCTGTGGCATTTTCTGATATAACCCCTAGTACAATAGTCTAGAATAACCCAACACTGACACAATTAGTCTACACCCCGATATCATATCCAGAATCTAATATACCAAGCAAAGAAAGATCCATTCGGGCTTCCAAATCCCAATAGCCGCTAACGATACCAATACACATGATCCACAACTGCTACACAGACTGAACCTGAGAACTCCCAGTCTCCAACTCCATATAGCACACGAATCACTGTACCTGATCCCAAATTCTATAGTATGAATACATATTACACCTCGAGTACCTAATCATTCCACGAAGATATCCTAAAATCCTCCTATGCCATCAAACAAACTCGGATATCAGCAGTCGATTTAGCAAGAAAGTGCCGCAACACTACCGAGGTATCACCAGTTTAATCACATTACCCTTTCCTGAGACGTACACTCTTGTCAAATCACTTTCAATTAGCAGTACCATTTCCTTGATTACCTGGGGCTACCCGTTGCCTAAAAATTTTATGAACTTCTTTTCAGAACTGAACTGAAACCTCGCACACTCCAATCTCGGTCCTCTACAACATACCGCATATACTATACCCTCCAAGGGTAATATGAGAACTTTTATCTCCCTTCTGCGCCGCAGACATCGATGCACTCAACTAGTCAAGAACTTTCATTGATCCTATTTAGAAGAAAAATCATTACACACTACATGCTTCGCATACCCATAGAAAATATACTCATCTTCAAACCACGGTAAAACCCAACAAGAACATCTCTTCCAATTCCATTCGTACAAGCTAAACTATCATGACTGAATCCTTCTAACTAGGACAAGCTAAACAAGTTGTCAGAACTCAAGAGCTTTGCTGCAAAATACCTGTACGAACTCCTTACCTCGAACACATACGAAGAATTAATCATACCCTTACCATACCAATTCGGTCTATTATCAAGCTATTTCGTCCATCAGGTTTCCCTTGTGATTCATCATCAACTTGATATTCTTCCCTGCTCTAGCACCACAATACCTTAACCCAGGTTTACTATACGAGACTCGAACATAAGGCCACACTGTCTAAGACCCATAAGCCACTGAATACTCTCTCAATGCTTCCCAGAAATACTGCGTTCCGGAATACTTTACTTGAAGAGCTTCCTGCGAATCTGAATTCGTTACCATTACTTCCCAGATACTGATACATAGAATCCCATAATTAACATAAAATATCACAAGTCTTGATCCTTTTCTAATGGAAACACAGTCTCTAGACACATACACCACCTTAAGACACCTGATTATTACATGCAAAATATTGAACACAATAAAAAAATTCTCGAGAGTCCTTCACTCTTATTCAAACTGCAAATTACTTGACTTAACGAACATAACCACTCATGCCTTATTAGCATTCTGACACCGCAGGATATGATCTCATTCCAATACAAACGAACATCTTCCTTCTCTATACACTGAGCATTCTTTATCAACAACAACTCAAGACATCATATTATTTCCTCACATCTACGAAGCACCATATAACCTTTATCAAAATTTTGCTTCACTCGTGCCATCCTCGGCTCAATTATGCAACCAAGACTGATCTGACAACATACCTCGAAATGGAACCAACATAGCACATAACCGTGCGATCAGCTAATCAACAGCAACCTCCCCAACTTGGCTCGAAGCCATCTATCAGGACACATTTAATAACCCATAATACTTTTACTCTAATGATGCCACAACATTATAGTGAGATTAAGATCAAAGCATCTACTAGTTTATGAAAACACAGATCATCTGGTGCTAAAATCCTCTACAGACCTCGCATTCATCCCCACATCAGCTGAGTCCACTCTCTTAAGCGGCCCGAATTTTTCAAATTTCAACACGTACCCTTCAATTACACATGAGATCTTCTAACATACACATAAGGACCATACCAGTTAAGAACAATCCGCAGGAGATATCCCACCTGCTTCGCCTCAATTAAGTATTTCAGCATGCCTTCCACCATCACATACGTTAAATAGTCATTTAGTCTTCCTGGGTCTAAACTCATTCCGCAACATATAATGCACTTCACTCCCCAACTAGAAGACACAAAAATATTCGTCATGCACCCATATTCGGGCTACATATCAAATCACTATAGGGATCGAATCACTTAACAGTTCATCTATTATCCAGCAAACTTCTTCGTCACTACCAAGTCATATAGATACATCTCGCAGTACTAACATACTTATCACATGAATACCAAACCTCCATTCTGGCTAATAGGGACAATACCGAACATATAAGTTCAAAATACTTACTCACACAATCAGCACCTCGGTGCTCAAACCATGGCAAAGATCTGGCCTCAAGTCCTCCAGACTGGCCCAACATCAAACTCACGGAGATCACATCTCGCACTTGATCGGGGAATCACAAGCCATCAAGACACATCTGACGTTGAGCGCTCACGTGCGCATATAGACGTGTGAAAGGAATTTCAAGAGTTATATCTCAAACTGAATTAGGTACGCACGATAAGAATTCCAAGAAAGTGAAGTTTTCCTAAAGGTTATGTAGCCTCTCGAGGATAAATACAGACATCTCCGTACCGATCCGCGAGACTTTACTAAACCTGCTCATACTCGCAAGACCTAGTAACCTAGGCTCTGATACCAACTTGTCACGACCCAATTTCCAAACCCGGTCGTGATGGTGCCTCTCATGAAGAAAAGTCCATCCAACAGAACAACGACACGCCTTTCAAAATTATAAAATAAAAATGAATAGATAAATGCAACTTAATGACAATAATAATCCATATCTATAACCCAACGTAACCTGACCGGGGTATCACAAGTCACGAGCATCTAAAGAAGACTGAACACAACTACTGAGCCAATAATTATATACAAAATAAAATCTGGAATCAAAAGATAAAGTCCGGTGCCGCGATCGCTGGCGGTCACCTTATCCACTACAGTAGTATACCAGCAGTAATACCTTCAATCAGCTATTAACCCGCTTCCGGGTGAACAATACCTGCAACTGCACGCGAGGTGCAGGGAGTAAAGTGAGTACTCCAACTCAATGAGTAATAAGAGTAAATAATAACTGAGCGGCAAAAAATCACGTAAGAGCACTCCATCATGCTATATAGGATAGTACAACCCTTTGAGAAAACAGTAAAACCGTGAAAATATCCTCTTCCAACAATCAATCATATGAATGCGATATCAGATAGTGCAAGTCAGCACATAAGTCAGCCCCTTCGGGCACAATACTCCACCGTTAAACAATACCAGGGTATTTGGTAAATAGTGCAAGAAGTAGCATGGATGCCAATGATATGAGATTGCTAAATGCCATGAAACGTAGTACAAACAGGAACCAATGCATGAATGCGATGCAATGCACATGACCGCTGCGGCGTGCAGCCCGATCCATTTGGGTACTCGCGCTCACTGTGGGGGGGTCAGACTCCGGAGGGGCTCCTATAGCCCAAGCGCAATATCAATATCACACCGCTGCGGCATGCAGCCCAATCCGTCCTCAGTCCATAACATGCATGTGAGCCACTAGGGCGATGTCAAGTAATAGTTCTCAGTTCCAAACGTTAGAATTATAGTTTAAGTTTTAAAACCTTAGAAGTATGAATAGACAGTTCAGAATAGTGTTTAACTCAGGACTGAAATCAATTAACATGCCAAGTGTCATGGAAACAGTGATAATAAACCCTAAAGGATTCAATCAGTTGGCACGAGGCCCAATCACGACAATTAATCCATTTTTATAAAGATATCAACTAAGCTTCAATCAATTAGGTAGTTATTTCATTAAGCAGGACGGAGCAAGTCACAATCCCCAACGGTGCTCTACCTCATGCCCGTTATCCAGCGTGCAAGTCACATTAATCCAGCACTATGATGTGCAATCCTGGGGTTTCAAACTCTCAGAATATCATTTACAAGTATTACTCACCTCGAACCGGCAAAAGCTCAAGCTCGCGAAGCCTTTGCCCCTCAATTCAGCCTCCTCGCGCGTTGAATCTAACCAAAAGTAGATCGAATACATCATACTATGCCAAGGGAACAATACCCAATCGAAAACAATCAAAATATAGCAAAAATCTCGAAACTAGCAAAACCCGAGCCCCAGGCCCGCTTCTCAAAAAATTACAAAACTCACATTACCGGATTCCTTTTCTCGCCACGAGTCCATACATATAAACAACTCCCTAATCCGAGCTCAAATGACCTATCAAATCCCTATTTGAAATATTAAAAACTCAAGCCCTAGCTTTGCCCCTTTTTGGTGAATTTCAACCAATTTTATGTTAAATCTATCATAATCTCGTATATTTAGGCCAAGGGACTTACCTCCAATCAATCCTCCTCGAATACCTCTTCAATTTGTACCAAAACGCTCTTAAGGTGGTCAACAAATGGAGGAAATAATGAATGGGATCGCGGATAAATTAATATAAAAACCCCTCTGGACGCCCAGGTTTTACCCTAGGCGAACGCGGTAAACACCCCCACGTTCACGATGAACAAATTCCGCTGACCAATAATTTACTCTACGCGAACGCGTCAACCTAGACGCGAACGCGATGCTATGAGTCCTCCAACTACGCGAACGTGATCCCCATAATGAGAACGCGATGTACAGGGTCCTTAACCTACGCGAACGCGAACTCCTCATCGCAAACACATTGAACAAACCAGACAGGGCCCCAGGACCCTTCTACGTGAACGCGAGGCCAACCACGCGAATGCGATGGCCCAGGAAACTCTACTACGTGAACGCGAGGGTCCCTCCCACGAATGTGAACGCTAAATTTGGCCTGCAACAGCTGTGCATTTTCTGCAATATCTTAAGTCCAAAAATCTTCCGTATAGCCATCCGAAATCACCCCGAAGCCCCCGAGACCTCAACCAAAAGCACCAACATATCCCAAAACATCATAAGAACTTGTTCCAATCAACAAAACACATCAAACAATAATAAAATCATCAATTCACATCTGATTCAAGCCTAAATTCTTCAAAAACTTCTGGAATGCACATTCGATTATAAACCCGACCAAATGATGTCCGAATGACCTAAAAATTTGCACACGTATCCAAACTCACCCAACGATGCTACATCTCAGAATCCCATTCTGACCCTCGGATCAAAATTTCACCTATCAATCGATTTCGCCAAAATACTAACTTCGCCAATTCAAGCCTAATTCTATACCGGGCCTCCAAAATCAATTTCGATCGTGCCCCTAAGTCACAAATCATCCCCCGAAGCTAACCAAAACACCGGAAATCATATCCGAGCCCTCTAATTCAATAGTCAATATTCGGTTGACTTTTCCACCTTCAGCTTTCCTTAAAGAGACTAAGTGTCTCATTTCTTATCACAACCAATCTAAATCAACTCTAACGCACCACATACCGATAACGAAACACGAAGAAGCATAAAATGGGGGAAACTGAGCAATAACACATGAGACGATAGGTCGGGTCATCACATGCAGTTTGCCATGGTCAACTTTATTAGAACAGAATATCAGAGACTTCAAAAAAAAATCAAGCCGAGACAATTCACACCGGGACAGTTGGTGCTAAATAAGATTTTCCCGTATCAGGATAAGTCCAAAGGGAAGTTCTCTACCAACTGGCAGGGTCCGTACATGGTTCACCAGGTTCTAACAGGAGGAACCCTCATACTTGCAGAAATGGACAGAGAAGTTTGGCCAAAGCCAATCAATTCAGATGCAGTGAAGCGATACTATGTGTAATCTTTATGCTTTCCTTTATGGTGTAATTTGAACTATGCCTGACCTGATTCCCGTTTAAGAGGGGATACATAGGCAGCCCTATGGGTTCGGTCATAATTCAATAAAATTTTCATTTCCCCCCGCTATTGGAAACAGGGACAAAATTCTGAGGAGGACCCTCAAAATCCAAATTCGATTTCAGCCATTTACCCCAAGCAGCCGTCAGAAGCACCAACCCAGTAAACTGGGGCAGAATTTTGAGGAGGACCCTCAAAATTCTGAAGTAAGAGGGATTGCAATGTCTTGAACCGCGTCGGAGTTGTCGGTTCTTCTAAATCATGCATGTTTGTTATTAAAATTGCTTTGTTTAGCAACGTTACCCCAAGGATACGCACAACATCACTGAAAACAAAGCCACGCAGGAAAAGCAAAGTCCACGGGGATACGAACTAACCTTCTCCCTTTACAAAACTCATAATTTTTATTTGGATGCAGGCACCCAAGTCGTAAAATCATCATATATATCTATACACTCACACTTCTCGGGAATACAACTCTCAGAACCATCACCTATCTACAATTTCTATCCACACACGATATCCCCAACAACTACAATATCGCAATCAGCTATCAAGATATCAACAACAACAACAACAACAACACAACAACAAACCCAGTTTGATCCCAACAAGTAGGGTCTGATGAGGGTAGTCTATACGCAGAACTTACCCCTACCTAATTTAGGTAGAGAGGTTGTTTCCAATAAACCCTCGACTCAGTAAGGGCAAGAAGAAGAAGAAGAGGAAAACAAGGGAGGAAGAAAGATGGAAGGTAAAAGAAAAAAAGGGAAATTAAAAGGATAAGTGGCACCAAATAATAGCAACAAGGAATACAATACCTGAGGCGAACAAATCCACATAACATAATAAAAATCTAAGAATGTGAAGGGATATGCATACTACTAAGACTATCGGTGAACAACTATAAACTACCAACTAACCTACTACCTCAATACTCGACCTCCACACTCTCCTATCAAGGGTTATGTCCTCAGTGAGCTAAAGCAGTGCCATGTCCTGCCTAATCACCTCACCACAATACTTGTTAGGCCTACCTCAACCTCTTCTCGAACTCTCCATGGCCAACCTCTAACACCTCCCAACTGGAGCATTAATGCCTCTTCTCTTAACATGTCTAAACCATCTCAGCCTCGACTCCCGCATCTTGTCCTCCATGGAGGCTACTCCACTCTGTCCCGGATATCTTCATTCCTCACCCTATCTCTCTTGGTATACCCACACATCCATCTCAATATCCTCATCTCTGCTACTCTCATCTTCTGCACGTGGGAGTTCTTGACTGGCCAACACTCAGCCCCATACAGCATAGCATGTCGAATTACCACTCTATAAAACTTACCCTTAAGTCTTAGCTGCACATTCCTATCACACAAAACACCGAAAGTGAGCCTCCACTTCATCCATCCTACTCTAATACGATGTCCGACATCTTCGTCAATCTCCCCATTACCCTGGATAATAGACCCGAGATACTTAAAACTCACTCTCATGGGGATAACTTGAGAATCAAGCTTAACCTATACGTCTGCATCATGGGTCCCGTCAATAAACTTGCACTCCAAGTATTCTATCTTAGTTCTACTCATTTTGAAACCTTTAGACTCCAAGGTCTATCTCCAAACCTCCAACCTCGCCTTAACTCCGCTATGCGTCTCGTCAATCAACACTATATCATCGGCAAATAACATGTACTAAGGCACCTCCCCTTGGATATGACGCGATAATACATCCATCGCCAAGGCAAATAAAAATGGTCTAAGAGTCGATCCCTAGTGCAACCCCATCACCATAGGGAAATGCTCCGAGTCACCACCCCAGTCCTCACCCGAGTCTTAAAATTATCATACATATCCTTAATCACACGAATATACGCTACCAGAACACCGCTAACCTCTAAACACCTCCACAGGACCTCCCTTAGAACTTTATAGTATGCTTTCTCAAGGTCAATAAAGACCATATGCAAATCCTTATTCCTCTCCGTGTACTGCTCCACTAGTATCTTTACCAGATGAATCGCCTTCGTAGTCGAATGCCCCGGCATGAATCCAAACTAATTCTCAGAAATAGACATGCACCTTCTCACCCTGGCCTCCACCACCCTCTCTCAAACCTTCATAGTGTGACTCAACAGCTTGATACCTCTATAATTATTTCAATTTTGGATATCACCCTTGTTCTTGTAAAGCGGAACCATCTTACTCCACCTCCAATCTTCGGGCATCTTCTTTGTCTTAAAAATAACATTAAACATCCCAGTGAGCCACTCCAAACCTACCCACCCTACGCTCTTCCAGAAATCCACCAGAATTTCGTGTGGCCCCGTCTCTCTGCCCCTGCACATCTTACATATCACCCCTTCCACCTCCTCAACCGTAATCGTCCTACAGTACCCAGAATCCCGCCGACTCTCAGAGTGCTCCAACTCACCCAACGCAATGCATTTATCCCCCTCCTCATTCAACAGTTTATGGAAGTATGTCTGCATATTCTCCTAATAAGTGCCTCGTCTAATAACACTTTTCCATCTTTGTCCTTGATGCACTTGTATTGGTCTAAGTCACGGGCTTTCCTCTCCCTCGCCTTAGCCAACAGGTACAACCTCTTGTCCTCATCTTTGCCCTCGAGCTCCTTATACAAACGAGAAAACACTGCATTCTTAGCCATCGTAACTGCTAACTTCGCCTCTTTCTTTGACTTTCTGTAACACTCCCGATAAGTCCTTTTTCCTCCTTGTGTGTACTCTCCACTAGCTTTAATAATCAGCTTTCTTAGCTTCCACTTTACCTTGAACCTCTCCATTCCACCACCAATCCCCTTTATGACACCCAAGAGAGCCCTTCGTGACCCCTAAGACCTCTCTAGCAGCTATAACTATCAATCTATCAGCTAAGAGATTTTACTACTATTCGCCTTTTACTTTTATTCATTGCATAAGACTACCATTCTACCTTCCGAGGTTAAGCTCTACCTCCATCTGCATTTCTCTGCATTGCATAAGGCTACCATTCTTCCTTCCAAGGTTAAGCTCTACCTCCATCTGCATTTCTCTGCATTGCATAAGGCTACCATTCTTCCTTCCGAGGTTAAGCTCTACCTCCATCTGCATTTTTTGCATTGCATAAGGCTACCTTTCTGCCTTCCGAGGTTAAGCTCTACCTCCATCTGCATTTTCTGCATTGCATAAACTACCTTTCTTCCTTCCAAGGTTAAGCTCTACCTCCATCTACATTTCTTTACATTGCATAAGGCTACCTTTTCTGCCTTTCGAGACTAAGCTCCATCTCCATCCTACATGGCTGAAATATCGCCACCTTATTTTTCTTGCATGGCTGAAATATCGCCACTTTATTTTTTTGCACGGCTGAAATAACGCCACCTTTTATTTACGTCTTACATCGGCTAAAAGATCCCCACCTTCTGCATTGCATGGGTTGAAAGATCGCCAAATTGTATGAAGGTGTCATTGTTCAGAGGCACCATTTGCATAGCCCGAGAACGCCATGCCATGGCCTGAGGACCCCATCTTTTAACCTTTGCATAGCATTATTCAAAGGCATCATGGTTCGAAGGCATCATTCTCATAGCCCGAGAACATCATTTTATAGCCTACGAATCCTTTATTATGCAATTCATGGCCCAGGACGTCATGGTCCGAGGACGTCATCTTAACCGTCCAAAGACAGCATTCATAGTCCAACGAGAACTTGCATCACGTTTAAATTTATGCACAATATATGTTTGTATTTCTCATTTGCAAGTACATCGGCTAGCAACGACCGTCTCAGTAGGAGCGATTCCGCTCCAGTTCTCGCAGCCTACTAGACTTTGACCATCCTTCCCAACCTGAATATCGCGTCCGTTTTTTGTAAATCTCCAGCGGCATATTCCATAGATGGATCCTGAACTATATATGGACTTATTTTTGTAAGACTAGGGATATGTAGGTAGCTCAGGAACCATAGCTTGATCAAAATTCTTCAAACCGTTTTGTTTGGTCAAATTGGTCATCATATATTTACCCGACAACTCTTTCATCCTTCCCGGATAAAGAGGGGCAGTTGTTGATACCCAATTTTTTCCTATGTATTTTTATACACAAAATGTCTTCAAAATAACATGTACATGCATATATAAGCATGCCCAAGTGTTTTGGTATTTTTCTAATTTTTAAAGGGTTTTAAAATCAATTTATTGCCCATTTTAGCCGTATAAAAACCAATAATTATTCCCAAAACTATCATTTTGGTGGATAATTTATTTTATTTTCCATATTTATACAAAAATATAGTTAAGGTAATTTTTTTATATTTTTACAAATTTATTTGCTATTTAAAAGACTAAATTGCATATAATTATAATTTTAGCCTACTTTAATATTTAATAGCATTTTGTAACTGTAAAATTGGTTCTAGTATTTTTAATTAATATTTATATATTACTAACTGCCTCAGTACTTCTAAATTTCTTTTAAAATCTTTTTACTATTTTTTATAAAATAAAAGGGAAAACTAGATATTTAACATTTAGTCGCATTTCATTTCAATTACAGCCTATTTATATTTCAGTTTTACCCTCAATTGACGCAATCTTAACCACCAATTGGACCAGCCCAATTTCATTTTTAGCCCAGCCCCCGACCCAATTAAAAAGCCCACTTGGCCCCTTCTTTTAATCCAAGACGTTGATCGTTTTGATCAACGGCTAGGATTCCCCCTTTCCTTTTTAATTTCCCAAATACCCCCAACCCTAATCACTTTCACCTAATCAACTGCATTTGAATCCATCGTCTCTCAAACTATTTCAAAGTTCTTCGGAACCCTAGTCATCTTCTACCCTTTTCAACCGCTACTCCACCGGAATCTATGGCTTCTCATGCCATGGATGGCATGTCCCCCCTCCACCATTAAACCCTGGGTATTCGAATTTTTGAGGTCTGGCCTCGATGGTTCTCTTTCGTATCTTCTCAGATCTATAGTTTTATGGCCTCTCCGGCGTATCCAAAGCCTTAGGAGCCTGATTCTAACTCAAGATCAGACTTTCTTCCAAGCCTTTCTCATTTTTAGTGTTTCTCCGAAACCCTAAGCTGTTCGAGGTTTTTCTCTGTTTGTTTTCTTAGATCTACGATATATTTATGTTCTACTGGATGTTTAAAGTGTTTTTCCCAAACTTTTCTTTCAAAATTGCTTCTCTTCGATTTAGGGTTTCTGAAAGGGTTTTCAAAACATCTTTCTGATTCTTCCTTTTCTTTTCTTTATGTGTGTTTGTCTATATTATGCTCGTGTGTTTTCTTTTCTACCACGCATTGTTGTTTTTCTATTTTCTTTATACATGACTCTTCTGTGCCTTTGTATTCTACTATGCCTCTAGATTATGCACAATTGGAATGATGCCAACTGACCTTTGTACCCTCGAAGTCATTTTAGAACCGATAACTGTGGCTAGATACATTGCACATAAACTGGGATTATATTATTTTCAATGCTATAACGCTAGCATGATGGCTTCATTTTGCTATATTCATAACAGAAGGGTGGTTGGTTGTGGTTTTAAAGTGGTAACTCTTCTCTACAACACATTGTCAAGGGCAACGGCGGGCAACAACAGAACTGAGTTGGTTGATATGGGTGCCCGAAAGCAGTTGGTGGAACATAACACTGGTTTGGCTGATGAAGAAAGGATGTTAAGACACATATGATGGACATGTATCAAGCCTAGATGAATGGGAAGGCACCACCCCCCTCCCCCCCCCCCCCCCCCCCC
>MU713678.1:0-19487 GCA_026770625.1 Nicotiana glauca | reverse complement strand
CCCCCCCGACCACCATATAGCTTCCTAGATGCTACCCTTATCCAAGCTCCGATCGTGGTGTCAGATGATCCTCCATACTCCCCAAATACACCCGCTTGTCACAGCTTTCCCAACCGTCCTAGTAGCTCCATCACTCACCCTCCAATTACCTCTCCCCAAAATTATCCTCATGTCATGTCTGTTATCCCCAACATTGAATAACCATTCAAAGCTCATGATGCCCAATTTTACCCCTCAAAGGTTGCCCACATGGTTCTTGACTCATACAATCAGATCCGTCGGGATGAGCTTCATGCTGAAAATGAAAAGGTTACAGGAAAAGCAGGGCAGGATGAGATATCCATGAAGCTGAAAGGCATAGAACAATCCTTAAAGAATGTGCAAGGGATGGGAGACCAGAGTAGCATGGCTTGCAAAGAACTGTCTGTGTCCCCTGACGTTCGCCTACCCGCGGGGTTCAAAGTGCCAAAATTTAACCTGTATGATGGGTATGGAGATCTGGTAGCTCACCTGAGGGTCTATTGCAGTGAATGGAGAAGTGTAGGAGAGAAAGATGGCTTGTTGATGGCATATTTTAGTAAGAGTTTGATTGGGGCAGCTTTGGAATGACATAATCATCAAGATGTCAGTAAGTGGCTTATATTGGGTAACATAACTCAAAATTTTGGGTGACATTTTATATACAATAAAGACATTGTCCTAAACCGTTCCTCCCTATCTCCGATGGAAAAGAAACCCAAGGAAAGTTTTAGGTACTTTTAGCTCAGATGGAACGAATAAGTTGCTTGGGACAATCCTCCCATTGATAAAAAAGATGTTGTTGAGCCCTTCCAACGATAGGATCCAGTGGGCATTCTTGCTAAATGCTTTTAGCCTCAATATCGACCTCACGAATATCCTTTTCATCCTACCCACTGCTACTTCTCTCCACAAAACCCCCAAAATTATACATCACTTTCCCGATACCCCGTCCACAATGTACCACAATATGCTCCACATCCACGAGGCCCACAATGGCCCGCACTATGTCTACAAATGTCTTACCCACCCCTACAAGCCTACCGAAACACTCCTGGATCAGGTTTCCAGCCCAATCAACCATTTAAGAACGATAGGTTGCAGAGAAAGAAAACATTCACTCCATTAGGAGATTCATATGCCAGTCTGTTCCAGAGGCCTAAGGAAATTGGACATGTTGAAGCTGATTCAGATAAAACTGCCAAACCCTTTTCCAAAGAAGTTTGATTTTTCTCAAAGGTGCGCATATTGCTCAAATGCCCTGGGGCATGACATAGAGAAGCATTGGCATTTGAAAGGGGCAGTCCAGAAGCTTATTGATGTGGGGTACATTACAGTGCAAAGTCCAAATGTAGCAGATACTAGCCAAAGTCCATTTCCTGTTCACAATGAGACATATATGAAGGGCATGATTTGTGTGGAAAAGGAATATAAGAACTATTCTGAGATCGTTGGAGGACCACCTGCCTCAAAGCTTTCAGCACTGTCACTCTCGGTTTCGGAAGTTGATCATAAGAACGAGCCGACCAAAGGGACCCAAAAGCAATTTGCTAAGGACAATGAGATGAAGACTTGTGAAGGTTCCAGCAATGTTGATATTTAACTCAGTGGCTAAGATGTCGTGCTTGGTAATTGGAAAGAGGCTCCATCTCTTGGCTAGCTAGAGAGGAGTCTTGGTGGTTTATTTTGTTATCATTTCTGTTGTCCGAGTTATTTTCAGGTTTATAATCCGGATATTGTCTTGTGATTCAAACTCTTCTATCCTTTTATTTTGTCTAGTTCCTTTGGTCGTAGTATCTCATTTAGTGTTGTCTAGGTTTGTTCTAAGGGTTGTACCCCAGTTTATTGTGCTTGTTTTGGTGTCCAATCTCTTTCACCGTCTGTCTAATGCAATTCTCTATTTTCTTCTATTTCTAGTCTTTTTTGTTTAGTTCTCTTCTCCTCTTATAGTTCTTTTCGTGCTGGTTCTAGTGACATGGCATGCAAGCATAATTCTCAGCCTGGTTTTAAAAGTCAGTTTAGTCGTGAAGCAATGAAACAATGTTTAAGACGTAGGAAAATTTGAGGGAAATAAGTAAAGGCACTTTGAGATCATTTGAAGCCCGAACCATGTGAAATTGGGGCAGAGAGAATATAAAGAAACCCTAAAGGCAAGTTTGCCAAATTGTCAAGGGTCGTTCGTGGTAAGGAGAGTGAGAGTGTTGTCCAATGGTGCTTTGTATTCAACAGATGTAGAAGGCGAATGTGTGGATATGGTTACCAAGTCTGGTACAATCAAAAGATATTACAAATGCTTTCCTTGGTTCGTTTAATTGTGTTGTTTGTACTTGGCATGTTTTGGAGATTGGAATGACGAAGGCATTTTGTTCCACTATCTCAACACTTTATCCCTCGTTACCCCTTTGAGCTTTTTTATTTTCTTTCATACCCCTCTTTCGGAATCATAAGCAAAGATCAAAAACGCAAGCATGAACGATAAGTAAAGAAAAAAAGAAAAAAAAAGAAAAGAGAGAGAAGAGAAAGAAAAAGAAAAGAAGAGAAAGAAAAAGAAAAAAAACAACAAAAACCACAAAACAACAAAAAGAGAAAAGGAAGAAAGGAAAAAAAAGAAAAAGAAAAGAAAATCACAACAACAAAGTAATTCCTATGAACTGAACTATGTTTGACTTGATTCCGAAAGGATACGTAGGCAGCCTCTCTCTGAGGTTCAGTCACACCAAAATAAAATCCAAAAGTCCCCAAGAAAGAAACTGGGGCAGAAGTTGTGGTTGTTGTGATAAATATGATTCCGAAAGTTGTAATTTTTGAACCCGTGTTGAATTTTTTTGGAGCCATTGATACCCTTTATTTCTAACCCCATCCATAAGCCCACATTACGGTCCAAAGAAAGACCTTCCGTTCAGCCTTCGAGAGATGCCAAGGCGAGCAGGTAAAGGTGATTTATATCAAGGGCAACACTCCGGCCCAAACGAGGAAAATGAAAATGAGAGAGTCTTATTGATGAAAACCCTCACGGGTACCGCAAGGCGATAAAAGTTGAGAGAAAATGAAAATGAGAGAGTCTTATTGATGAAAACTTTCACAGGCACCGTAAGGCGATGAAAATGGAGAGAAAGACCAAAATAAGAGAGGCTTTATGGTGAAAATCCTTCGGGCACTACAAGTCGAATAAGGATTGTGAATCAGATTGGATAATCAGAGCATTGAAGTTCAGTTTCATGGTTGAAAAGTACAACAAAAGTTGAACATCAGACTTGCTTGACAGAATAGGCCATGGGTGAATGTCATGGTCATTAGAGTTGGTATCCACATCTTATAGGTTTCTACTTTGTATTTTTCTTGTTAGGGATAATTTTTTTCCTTTGTCCTTTACTCCATTCCTTTGGCTTGATTACTTCCCCTTCCTAAGTTTGTTTGGTCAAAACAAGTGAGAAATGACTTCAAAGTTTGCCACCAGCTTTCCAATTGTACAAAACAGGATCTAGTTAGCACATCAAAGTGTCATAAGTCTGGAAAGAACAACAAGCATGCTGAGCTAGTAGTAGTCAACATGTTTTGGGATTCCTGTGAAATACATAGGCTTGGTATATATAAATTCATGAACAATGTAACAGATGGAGGATGTCGGGTTTGAACGGAGAAGAGGTATTTTGTTCGTTAAGGGTGACAGAGAAAGTGGTTCGTCAATAAATAAGCAGGGTCTTCAAATGGAAATCAAATTTATCAGGACAAGTGAAGGAACCATAGATTTCGAGGCCAGGTCCAGTGATTTAAATCAGGAAAGAACAACATGTGTGTTGAGTTGGTAACAATCAATATGTTTTGGAGTTCATGTGAAATACAAAGGTTAGGTAGTTTTTCATGAGCAATGCAACAAATAGAGGATATGGGGTCTGAAAGGAAAAGAGGCATTTTCTTTGATAAAGATGATAGAGAAAGTAGTCAGTCAATAAACGGGCAAGGTCTTTCGAGTTGAAACCAAAGATACCACAGGAAGTGAAGGAGCAATCGCCCTCAGAGTTCAAGACCACAAACCAACAACCATTTTTAATACTGACAATTTTTTTTGTGTCAAAAAGGTACAAAGCAGTGCAAAGAAAATGGTTCAAAAAAAAAGAAAAAAGAGAAAGAAAAGAAGAGAAGAGGAGCCACAAAGGGAAGTTTCTCAAATCTCTGCTTTATTTGTCTTGCTATTATGCATAAAATCTTGCTATTGATCTTCACATTTTTCTTCCTAGGATGAAAGTCCTAGTATGATGGATTTTTTTCCCAATACACATCTTAGTCTGAAGAATCTTCCTCCTAAGATATCAAAAAAAGGAGACCTAGTCTGATGAATTTTTCTCCTATGATAGAAAACCTAGTCTGATGAATTTTCTCCTAGGATAAACGTCTTAGTCTGATGAATTTTTCTCCTAAGATAGAAGACCTAGACTGATAAATTTTCTCCTAGGATGAACGTCTTAGTCTGATGAATATTTCTCCTAAGATAGAAAAAGACCTAGTAAGATGAATTTTCTCCTAGGATAGACGTCTTAGCCTGATGAATCTTTCTCCCAAGATAGAAAACCTAGTCTGATGAATCTTCTCCTAGGATAAATGTCTTAGTCTGATGAATCTTTCTCCTAAGATAGAAAACTTAGTCTGATGAATTTTTTCCTAAAATAAACGTCTTAGTCGGATGAATCTTTCTCCTAAGATACAAAAAAACAAAAAAACAAAAGAAAAGGGAGACCTAGTCTGATGAATTTTCTCCTAGGGTAAATGTCTTAGTCTGATGAATATTTCTCCTAAGATAGAAAACTTAGTGTGATATATTTTCTCCTAGGATAATTTGAAAAAAAGGAAGTCTGAATTCGAAAAAAAAAAAAGGGAAGTCTGGAGTTTGAAAAAAAAGAGGGTCAATTTTTAGTTTTCTTGAAATCAGGGGTCCCCGCCTGGAGAATAGGGTCAGTCTTTATTTTAGTCAAGATTAGTTTATAGTTTTCCTCGTCTGTTCTTTAGTTTACTTTCATCATTGCATTAATGGTATAAGTGGTTTACAATTTGGCTAACAGCTCACAAATCTTCTTAGTGCAAATTGGGGCAGAAAAAAATTTCTTTTTCTTGTATTTTTGTCGTAATCAGGCACCCACCTAAACAACAAGGGAAGACAACTCAAGTTTCAAGGGAAAGCAGTTTCGAAGGAAGACAGTTCAAGTATCAAGGGAAGATGGTTCAAGGAGCAAGGGAAAACAATTCAAGTTTCAGAAGAGAGGAATATAATTCAAGTGTTGGAAATCAGTCGCCTATCCAGAGAACAAGGGAAGGCAGTCCAAGTTTCAAAGGAAGACAGATCGAGTATTGGTAATCAGGAGCCTACTTGGAGAATAAGAGAACTCACTTCGATGCAATTCAAGTCAGTAACAAAATAAGCTCACGGCAAGAATGCGAGTCAATAGTCCAAGGTGATCAACAGGAGTTAGTCACAATGAAGAAAAAAAAAAGAGAAAGGCAAGAGGTTATTCCAAATGCAGAAGTTGATGAAAGATATGGCCGAGGTCATAAGCACTGCATGCCTGGTCTTGATCCGAAAATTTGAAGAAGAATAAACTAGCACCTACAACTAGCAAGCATCAAGGTTCAAATCCAAAATCTGCATGAAGAACCACTCAAGACTCAAGATCAAGCTTCAGAAGACTTATAGACGGGAATCTTGTAACTCGTAGTTAATAGGCTTAGCTAGTCTTATTCATTTTGATTATGATGTAATAACTAGACCGCGGACCGGAGCCTCGGCAAAACGGCACCTCGACCAGCTCTTCACCTCTGCATACTCCATCATCTCACTCACTTCTGAACTACATGACCTGATTCATTTATAGCCAAGGATATGTAGGCAATCTCGAAAGCAAGGTTCGGTCAAATTTTTCAAAAATGCTTCTCACAGAGTATTCAGACAGGCAAAAATCACTCGTATCCACTCACTTATATTTGCACGAAAACCCTTCGGGTTTCCGAGCAAAGAGGGGCAGCTGTGAGTACGTGATTTTTGCCCTACATGAAAACAACTCCTAAAAATATATCAAAAATAATTTTAATTGATTTTTAGGTATTTTTATTTATTTTGTTGCATTTCATGCATTTTTAATATTTTTAAAATCGTAGAAAACCCATTAAAAAGTGTCACATTTTAATTTCATGTCACCTTAGGTTCAATTTGTATTTAGGAATTAATTGCGTTGAGTTTATTGTGTTATTAATCAAAAAATCACAAAAAGATGGTCATTTTTACATAGTTAGATAATTAGCGTAATTTTACAAGTTGAATTGATTCAGGAATTTAATTTAAGTTTTAATTAATTAAAGAAAGAAAAAAGAACAACAAAAAGAAAGGAAGTTGGAAAGGGCTGATTTAATTGAATTGGGCCAAACATTCTAGAAGCCCAAATTTTCTCCCAACCCAGTCCAAACCGGGTCGACCCAACCCAATACCCAATACCCAATATCCTAAGACTAGAGCAAGACTCTAAAAAAGAAGGGGTATATTCTCTGAAGAGAAGTAGGGAGAGAGCGACGCAACAGGAAAGTTTCCCCACATCGTCGTTCTTCTTGTTCAAAAGAAAAAAAATTCATCAGCCATGAAAGGAGCTTAATATAGAGAAGAAGCAGCCATAGATCGACACAGCTTCAGTCATAACACACCATGAGCTCCTTCCTCACTGAAACAAAACCAACAGACTCGTTTTCCATGAAGCTTAAGCTTCTTCTTCTTCATTGACAACTCGAGAACCCTAGGCTACTGCTTCTTCTGCTTCTTTAGGACCCCCTCAATCGAGTCATTCTCTTCAAGCAACCGACTTCCTTGGCTAAAACTTAACAAAAAAAATAGAAATCGTCCGCAAGCCTGAAGGGATCAGCCTAAAAATTGAAAAGCGACGAGCAAAAGGAACCCCCGATCGTCTTTCTCGATCCTTCACTTGATGCCACACGACCTGACCTCACACTACCACAATCAGCTGTAAAACCAGCCCGAAAAATTTTAAAATGGTAGCTCAAACTGCAGTTCGTCGGGGCAGAAATAACGGTGTGTGTGTATGTGTTTCTAACTCTCGCTGGACGTTCAAATCCGGCTATTTTTCTTAACTTTCCGGCAAGCTTCGAGGCAGCCTGAGGCGGCTATCCGAGGTCCATGTTCCGTCATTCATCCAAGGTTTTCAGTCCTAGATATTTTCAGGTTCAAAGAGCTTAGCTATTGAGGTCCATCTCCATGTTGGTTCATACTGTTTTTATAGCTTGAAATCTATGTATTTGTTATCATGTTGCTTTAGTAATTGTGTTTGGTTACATTTCGAAACTGATTTCTACTGATTTTCATACCCTTTTATTAAGTTATTTTCAAACTGACGCTTAAGTGGATATGTGTGATCTTTGTGTTCTATTTAATCACTTTCGTAGTCTCAAGTTTCAGTGCTATTGTTACCTTGTGTTTATGAAGATTTGGGATAATAATTTTGATGACGGAAGAAAGGAAATGAGAAAGGTTTTTGGTTCGTTCATTCTTGCTGCTCCAGTTTATGCCCATGTGTAATTTTGCTTGTTTCATGTTAATATCATGATATCTTTTTGGTTGCCTTTCCATTACTTTTGTCTCCATTTTATTTTTATTTTTATTTTTTAGTTTTTGTTTTCCTTATAGTTAGACTTTCATGTGGTCAAATACGGATTAAATCATTACAAGATGCTATTGAATCTGTTACTGTCATATGCATATTGAGCAGTGATCTTTTTGCTTAATTGATGTACTAGCTTACTAGTGAAAGAACTCAATAATTTGACCTATGCTTTAAACGTTATTAATAAATAATTATCATAACTACGGGTACGGTTTCTCATGACGTAGTTGTGATGCTTAATCACTAAAATTCGGGAGTACATTTCATGTAATCCGATTATAACAACTTCGAATAATAAAAACCTGAAAAATAATTTGAGGCGTGCCATGCCGAAAAGAAATCTCAAAATGCATGGCCCCCATTTAATTAATCTTGTATTGATCCTTAGAATTCAAGGTGTGCCATTTAGCAAAATTTCACGGCCCTCGCAAAATTGCAAACGTGAAAAGCTTTAGGCGCGTTAGTTTAATAATATTACTTTCTTAAATTTGGGTGTGCATTTATGTGACCCAAATTCAAATTCCGACGAAGTTAAAATATGTCAAAAACGACGGGTGCATTTATGTGATGTGGTTCGAGACGTGTTTTAACGACGTTGCAATTCTCTTTAAAAAAATAATAAAAGCGGCTAAAAGTTAAAATTTGCACATA
Source organism: Nicotiana glauca (assembly GCA_026770625.1). NCBI lineage: Eukaryota > Viridiplantae > Streptophyta > Magnoliopsida > Solanales > Solanaceae > Nicotiana > Nicotiana glauca. Next base: position 11,163 of record MU713678.1, on the reverse strand, counting down.
GGTTCATAATTATTTAAAATCAGATAATTTAAGCCAAATATGACAGTTGAGCGACCGTGCTAGAACCACGGAACCTGGGAATGCCTAACACCTTCTTTCGGGTTAACAGAATTCCTTACTCGAATTTCTGGTTCGCGGACTGTTAAACAGAGTCATTCTTTTCCTCGATTCGGGATTCAAACGGTGACTTGGGACACCATAAATCTCCCAAGTGACGACTCTAAATCTTTTAATAAGGAATCCCGTTTTGATTTTCCTTTAATTGGAAAAACTCCTTTATACCATTGCGGGGTGTAGTGAAAAAATGAGGGATGACAGCTCTGGCGACTCTGCTGGGGATATGAACCCAGAACTTTTGGTTCAGGGTTCAAGAATTCGAGCTAGAATAATTATTATATTTGGCTTTGTTTATTATCTGATATTTTTACATGTTGGGCTTAATGTGCAAAATGATACTTTTACCGCTTTGATATTATTTGAACTGTACATATAAAATGTTACGAAACCCTTCTCTTCTTATCTTCGGGGATGTGCTCACTGGTCAAGACTCCCTATTCTGTCAGTGTCATACCTTGAAATAAGAAAGAGGCTCGGACAAGTTACTAAGCCGGATGATCTTTCGGGTCCCCGGTACGTAGCCCCCTCCTCGACTCGAGTTGTCCGCTCAGGTACACATTCTAGAACATATACCCAGGTTTTGAACCTAGAATAACTCAACCTCATGTCGGATCCCTAGTAGGTACGCTTATTTGCATCATGTGCGTTTGACTTAGGGGACTCGACGCAGGGGTTGGGTCTGTCTAGGACAGGTATACCAAAAATAACAGACCATCTTGATGCAGCCTATGTGCTACATGTTGCATTTATTCAAGGGTAAAAAGGGCGGACCAATGATAGTTGAGGGCAAATGAAAAAATGAAAAAAAAATTAAAAAAAAAGAAAAAAAAGATGGTGAAGTGTGAAATGAAGCAAGTAGGGCCTGTTTTTTTACTTTTTTATTATTATTAAGGAAAGACAGGAAAGAAAAAAAATTCAAAAAGATTTTGCACTTTTATCATTTTTCAAAAATAAAAAAAAGGGAAAAGGGAAAAAGAAAAAAAAAGAGTTTGCATGTTTCATCATTTTCAAGGAATAGACCAAAAAATATGTCTTCTCTAAATTAGTTATTTTTTAAATTATCTCCCGTATCCAATCTGCTCGAACTACGCGAATCTGATTCTGGTCTCCGGAACGGGATACGTAGGCCACCCACATAGGGTCCGGTCTTCCTATTAAATCTTAGGTTCTTGGCTTTGCGGGGTCTTAGTCAAATTTTACACTTCTAGCCACCTTTTGGCTAAATAAGTCATTTTGCAAAATAATCCCAATAGGGAATATTATTGTCTCATATAGTGATGGTTAAGTTTTCTCATACATGTTTGATTTGCTAACCGGAGTTTGAGCAAGACAGATACACCAGGATCGCTGCATTCAGGAGTTGCTTAAGGAGATTTATAGTTATTTTGTAGCATATTTTTTTTATGTCGTCTTTTACTTTCTAAGTTTTGTACAGTGATGTCAAGTTTTGTTATTGTACTTTTTATTTTATATTTGACAAGATGTGGTGTAATTCAAAAATCCAAAAAAGAGAGATGTTGCATTTTATATTTCTGTTATAAGTTTTCTTTAGAATACTAGTTCTAGAAATGGAAAAAATTTGAGGTTTTTTTTTTCCTATAGGCAATTAATATCTAAGACTTAAAATAAATTATTTTTATGTTTCCTTTAGTATATTAGGACCAAAATTAAAAAAAAAAAGAGAATTATTTTAGTACTTCTTTAAAAGCTTTCTTTAAGGTGGTAACTCCAAAATCCAAAAGATTTTCTTTTTAGCTGTTTCTTTGGGAAATTAGAGAAAAATAAAAAAAGAGTTTCTTTATTTTCATTAGAACTTTAGGATATTGTAAATATAAAAATATATACGCTTTATTTTTGTTTATCATTAGAATTTCTTCTTTAGGCAATCAAAATTGGAATCCAAAAATATTTTATTTTATCTTTTTCGTTGCTTGTTTCAAAATCTTGCGTCAGGATATTAAATGAAAATTCGAAATGTTTTTCTTTGATTTATTGTTTGGACTTCATTTCAGAAAAAAGAATCAAAAAAAAAAATTTTCTCTTGTAGGATTTTTCCTTAATAATTACTCATAGAGTGTTTGTTTCAAAAAGAGGAAAAAATGTCTGTTAAGCTTGAGTTTAGAATAGGTCATAGGACATTAAGTCTAGAAAATTCAAAAAAAAAATGATTTGCTTCTTTCATTTTTCTTTTCTCATCAGAGTAGTCATGAAAGTAGAAAAAGAAAAAAAAATATTAGTTTGTTTACTATCTTCCCGTTCTTCCAGAACTACGCAAAGATCTAATTCATGCGGGTTCATGATACGTAGGTAAGCTACGTAGGGTTCGATCGAATCATTTTTTTATTATTAAAAGAAAAAAAGGGGGGAAAGGAAAAATGGAAAAAGAAAAGGAAAAAAAAAGAGGTAGAGTTGTGGGGTGAGAAATGAGAAGGAAGAAAAAGAGCGATAATTAGAAAAAAAATAAAAAAAAGGAAAGAAAATGAGCTAGCTAAGAAGAGCGAGGAAAGAAAAGAAAGGAGAAGGTTGAAATGCACAATTGGGATGATGCCAACTAACCTTTGTACCCTCGAAGTCATTTTAGAACCGATAACTGTGACTAGATATATTGTATGTAAAGTGGGATTATTTTATGTTAAATGACCTAACGCTAACGTGATGGCTTCATTTTGCTATATTCATAACAGAAGGGTGGTTGGTTTATAGTTTTAAAGTAGTAACTCTTCTCTACAACAAAATATCAAGGGCAATGGCGGACAACACAGAACTGAGTTGGTTGATACGGGTGCACCAAAGCAGTTGGTGGAACAGAACAATGGTTTGGCTGATGAGGCAAGGATGTTAAGTCAACATATGATGGACATGTATCAAGCCTGGATGAATGGGAAGGCATTACCCCTGCCACCATCTAGCTTCCTAGTTGCTACCCTTATCCAAGCTCCAGTCATGGTGCCAGACGATCCTCCATACTCCCCAGATACACCCACTTGTCACAGCTTTCCCAACCGTCCAAGTAGCTCTATCACTCACCCCTCCAATTACCTCTCCCCAAAATTATTGTCCTGTCATGTCTATTATCCCCGACAATGAATACCCACTCAAAGTTCATGATGCTCAATTTTACCCCTCAAAGGTTGCCCACAAGGTTCCTGACTCATACGAGCAGAGACCTCGAGATGAGCTTCATACTAAAAATAAAAAGGTTACAGGAAAAGCAGGGCAGGATGAGATATCCATGAAGCTGAAAGACGTAGAACAATCCTTAAAGAACGTGCAAGGGAAAGGAGATCAGGGTAGCATGTCTTGCAAAGAACTGTCTGTGTCCCCTGACGTTCGCCTGCCCGCGGGGTTCAAAGCGCAAAAATTTAACTTGTATGATGGGTGTGGAGATCCGGTAGCTCATCTGAGGGTCTATTGCAGTGAAAGAAGAAGTGTAGGAGAGAAAGATGGCTTGTGGATGGCATATTTCAGTAAGAGTTTGACTGGGGCAGCTTTGGAATGGTATAATCATCAAGATGTCGGTAAGTGTCTTATATTGGGTGAGATGGCTCAAGATTTTGTGCGACATTTTCAGTATAATAAAGACATTGTCCCAAATCGTTCCTCCCTATCTCAGATGGAAAAGAAACTCAAGGAAAGTTTTTGGGACTTTTGGCTCAGATGGAACGAACAAGTTGCTCAGGGACAATCCTCCCATTGATAAAAGAGATGTTGCTGAGCCCTTCCAACGACAGGATCCAGTGGGCATTCTTGCTAAATGCTTTCAGCCTCAATATCGACCTCGCGAATATCCTTGTCATCCTCCCCATTGCTAATTCTCTCCACAAAACTCCCAAAATCGTACATCACTTTCGCGATACCCCGTCCATAATGCACCACCATATGCTCCACATCCACGAGGCCCACAATGGCCCGCACCACGTCCACAAATGTCTTACCCACCCCCACAAGCCTACTGTAACACTCCTGGATCAGGTTTCCGGCCCAATCAAGCATTTAAGAACGATAGGTTGCAGAAAAAGAAAACATTCACTCCATTAGGAGATTCATATGACAGCCTGTTCCAGAGGCTAAGGAAATTGGACATGTTGAAGCTGATTCAGATAAAACTGCCAAACCCTCTTCCAAAGAAGTTTGACTTTTTTCAAAGGTGCACATATTGCTCAGATGCCCCGGGGCATAACATAGAGAAGCGTTGGCGTTTGAAAGGAGCAGTCCAGAAGCCTATTGATGCAGGGGACATTACCGTGCAAAATCTAAATACAGTAGATACTAGCCAAAGTCCATTGCCTATTCACAATGAGACGCATATGGAGTGCATGATTTGTGTCGAAAAAGAATACAAGAACTATTCTGAGGTCCTCGGAGGACCACCTGCCTCAAAGCTTTCAGCACTGTCACTCTCGGTTCCGGAAGTTGATCATAAGAACGAGCCGACCAAAGGGACCCAAAAGCAATTTGCTAAAGACAATGAGATGAAGACTTGTGAAGGTTCCAGCAATGTTGATGTTGAACTCAGTAGCTAAGATGTCGTGCTTGTTAATTGGAAAGACGCTTCATCTCTTGGCTAGCTAGAGAGGAGTCTTGGTGGTTTATTTGGTTGTCATTTCTGTTGTCCGGGTTATTTTCAGGGTTGTAATCCAGATATTGTCTTGTGATTCAAACCCTTATATCCTTTTATTTTTATCTAGTTCCTTTGGTCGTAGTATCTCATTTAGTATTGTCTAGGTTTGTTCTAAGGGTTGTACCCCAGTTTATTGTGCTTGTTTTGGTGTCCAATCTCTTTCACCGTCTGTCTAATGCAATTCTTTATTTTCTGCTATTTCTAGTCATTTTTTTTAGTTCTCTTCTCCTCTTATAGTTCTTTTCATGCTGGTTCTAGTGACATGACATGCACGCATAATTCTCAGCCTGGTTTTAAAAGTCTGTTTAGTCGTGAAGCAATAAAACAATGTTAAAGATGTAGGGACATTTGAGGGAAATAAGTAAAGGCACTTTGAGATCATTTGAAGCCCGAACCATGTGAAACTGGGGCAGATAGAATATAAAGAAACCCTAAAGGCAAGTTTGCTAAATTTTCAAGGGTCGTTCGTGGTAAGGGGAGTGAGAGTGTTGTCCAATGGTGCTTTTGTATTAAACAGATGTAGAAGACGAATGTGTGGATATGGTAATCAAGTCTGGTACAATCAAAAGATGTTACAAATGTTTTCCTTGGTTCGTTTAATTGTAATACTTGCCATGTTTTGGAGATTGGAATGATGAAGGCATTTTGTTCTACTATCTAAATACTTTATCCCTCGTTACCCCTTTGAGCCTATTTATTTTCTTTCATACTCCTCTTTCGGAATCAGTAGCAAAGATCAGAAACGCAAGAGTGAAAGATAAGTAAAGAAAAAAAAAGAGAGAAAAGTGAAAGAAAAAGAAAAGAAGAGAAAGGAAAAGAAAAAAAACAACAAAAACCACAAAACAACAAAAAGAGAAAAGTAAGAAAGGAAAAAAAGAAGAGGAAAAAGAAGGAAAAAGAAAAGAAAATTACAATAACAAAGTAATTCCTATGACCTGAACTACGGTTGACTTGATTCCGAAAGGATACGTAGGCAGCCTCTCTCTGAGGTTCAGTCACACCAAAATAAAATCCAAAAGTCCCCAAGAAAGAAACTGGGGCAGAAGTTGTGGTTGTTGTGAGAAATCTGATTTCGAAAGTTATAATTTTTGTACACGTGTTGAATTGTTTTGGAGCCTTTGATACCCTTTCTTTCTAACCCCATCCAAAATCCCACATTACGGTCCAAAGAAAGGCCTTCCGATCAGTCTTCGAGAGATGCCAAGGCAAGCAAGTAAAGGTGAATCATATCAGGGGCAACACTCTGGCCCAAATGAGGAAAATAAAAATGAGAGGGTCTTATTGATGAAAACCCTCACGGGTACCGCAAGGCGATGAAAGCTGAGAGAAAATGAAAATGAGAGAGTCTTATTGGTAAAAACCTTCACATGCACCGTAAGGCGATGAAAATGAGAGAAAGTCCAAAATGAGATAGGCTTTATGGTGAAAATCCTTTGGGCACTACAAGTCGAATAAGGATTGTGAATCAGATTGGATAATCGGAGCATTGAAGCCCAGTTTCATGGTTGAAAATTACAACAAGAGTTGAACATCAGACTTTCTTGACAGAATAGGTCGTGGGTGCATGTCATGGCCTTTAGAGTTGGTATCCACATCTTATAGGTTTCTACTTAGTAGTTTTCTTATTAGGGATCATCTCTTTCCTTTGTCCTTTACTCTATTCCTTTTTTCTTGCTTACTTCCTCTTCCTAAGTCTATTTGGTCAAAACAAGTGAGAAATGACTTTAAAGTTTGCCACCAGCTTTCCAATTGTACAAAACGGGATCTGGTTAGCAAAACAAAGTGTCGTAAGTCCGGAAATAACAACAAGCGCACTGAGCTAGTAGTAGTCAACATTCTATAAAAAAATCATGGTCAGCAGTGGGTGACACAATTACAGATTCAGTCATGGAGTTCTTTGGCAGTTCCTATATGTATCAGCCTATTAATTGCACAACAGTAACCCTCATTCCTAAGGTGAAAACTCTTCTAAGATAACTGAATACAAGCCAATTTCATGCTACACAGTGGTGTACAAAATTATATCAAAGATTCTGACCAATAGACTTCAAGGTGTGATGGATGGATTGGTGGATAAGAGTCAGTCTGTATTTGCACCAGGCAAGCTCATAAGCAAAAACATTATAATGAGCCATGAACTAGTTAAAGGCTATGGCAGAAGAGGTATTTCCCCCAAGTGTATATTGAAGATAGATATGAAGAAGGCTTATGATTCAGTGGAGTGGGGCTACTTAGAGCAAGTGCTGACATACTTACAGCTACTAGGAAGATTTGTATAGTGGATAATGAGATGTGTTACAAAAGTATCATATGCTATTATGATAAATGGGCAGCCTACAAAACCATTTCAGGCCAGGAAAGTGTTGAGACAAGGAGACCCCCTATCTCCTTACCTATTTGTGCTAGTTATGGAGTACCTAACAAGACTGTTGAAAACTCTTAAAAGGAATCCTAATTTCAATTATCACCCTAAGTGTGGCAAGCTGAACATTATGCAGTTAAGTTTTGCTGATGACCTACTCTTGTTCTGTAGAGGAGATGTTATGTCAGTGCAAGTTCTCTTCAAGTGCTTTCAATAATTTTCAAAGGCATCTAGAGGCAAACATTGATAAAAGCTCTATTTTCTTTGGAGGAGTACAAGATAAGGTACAACAGATGATCCTACAGAACTTAGGATTTGTAAAGGGGACTTTGCTTGTTAGGTACCTGGGAGTTCCTCTAACTTCTAAGAGGTTATCCTTGATCCAGTGTCAGCCACTATTGGAGAAAATGTTAGGAAGAATTCAAGTATGGACAACAAGGTTTTTGTCCTATGCAGGAAGAATCCAGTTGATAAAGAGTGTACTATTTTCCATCCAAGTATATTGGTCCCAGGTGTTTGTATTACCAAACAAAGTCATTCAGCATATTGAGAAAGTATGCATAACCTTTCTTTGGACAGGGGGAGAAGAAACATCAAGGAAAGCACTTGTATCATGGGATTGTTTGTGCAAATCAAAGGCAAGAGGAGGTCTCAATTTGCTTGCTATTGAGGAATATAACAAAGCTGCTATATGTAAGCTCTTCTGGAACCTATGTAAAAAGAAGGACAGGCTTTGGGTAAAGTGGATGCATGCATACTATAAAACACAGGATGCAGTTTGGAGCAATATACCAAAACAAGCTTCCTGGGTAGTACAGAAGATATTGAAGGCAAGGAAATACTTTGAAGAAGCTGGATACCAAGAGGAGGATATAGAAGATATAAACAAGTATTCTATTAAAGTCATATATGGAAAACTGAGGGGGGACTTTGAAAAAGTGTCATGGAGGAAGTTGGTTCATAGTAGTATTGGAGTGCCAAAATGGAACGTCATAGCTTATCTAGCTGCACAGAGGATACTAATGACTAAAGATAGGATAAAGGGTATGGGATATGTGGAGGATATAACTTGTTCGTTATGCAATGATGAGGAGGAGTCTGTGGATCACCTGTTCTTCAAGTGCAGATTTGCAGCAAAAGTATGGATAGCAATGCTCCAATGGCAAGGAATCCATAGGCAACCAATGGAATGAAAATCTGAACTTGATTGGGTAGAGAAGCACTACAAAGGGAGGAGTACAAAGGCTGTGCTATACAAACTTGTATTAGCAGGAACAATATATTTCATATGGCAAGAAAGGAACAATAGGATTTTCAAGGGAATATAAAGAGTAGAAAACAACATATGCAGAACCATAGCACAGGATGTACATGGAAGAGGAGTAAACAAAAGGAGGATACAACAAAGACTACAGGAACTTAACTACTATCCTAGCGTGTAGATTATAAGCCATAGGTAGTAGTTAAATCAGTTGTGAATGATTATTTGAAGGCAGGAAGTGGAGCAAACCTGGGATGTATGTCCAGAGTCGCTCAATAACAGTTTGTAAATATTTGTTTGTGAAATGAAAGTTAATTACCAAAAAAAAAATGTTATAAAAAAGTTTTTTTAAGTATGATAAAAAAGGTCATGATGTGGATAAGGCCACATAACTGAACTTTAATAGATTAAAAAAATTAAATATTATCAAAATATTTATACATTAGAGATAATGCGAGGTTATTTATACTAAGAATTATTTTTAAAAAATTAAGTAAATATATAATGCTTAAAATATTATTAATGAATTTAAACTATTTAATAATTCTTACTATTAATTTTAAATAAAATAAATATTTTTTTAATATTAAAAAAATATACATCGATTTAAATAATAACATTAAAGGATATAAATAAATTATGATATTAAATAAAGAGGCATGTTAATGAAAGCCATATAAGAAAATAAAATACTACATATTAGGTAACATAATAGCAATAATCAAGAATTTAAAAATATTTTATATTAAAAATAGAAGGGAAAGACGATTTGAACTTTAGATTTAGATTAAAATTATGGTGAAAACGCTCAACTATGGATAGGACTACAAAATTAAAATTTTACTAGATAAAAAACTAAAAATTGGATAACAAAGTGTGCAGAGAGATAGCAGTTCATATACACATGAGAGGGCAAGAAATACAACATTGGAAAGGAGCTCTTACAATTCTCAATTGGTATCCGTAATAGGAATATTTTATCCTTTGATGTATTCTTGTTTTGATGTATTAGATTTAATCAGTTGTTAGTTTTGTTTGGTCACTTAGATATAGTGATGAATTCACTTAGTCTACAGGCTCGAGCTGTGTATTTAGGGATGTAGATAGTCTGCAGCTACCTATTTTGTAAAGTTTTTTTTTTAGAATGAAATAGATAAGCTATTTACCAAAAACAAATTGGATAACAAATTAAAACTAAGGAAATACAAAATAAATATCTCATGTAGGTAATTTTATGAACAAAAATTAAAGTCTAATTGGTATCCTAACGTTAAAAGAGAAAGAAAATTTAATTACACGTGATACAAAAAAACAATTATAAGAAAATTTAATAGATTTAAAATATAATAAGAAAAAACTTAACTATTAATATTTTAAACTAATTCAAAGTTATAACTTAAAATAAAATGTGATATTATATATTTTATTTATTGATAAAATATTAATTTAAAAACTAATTAAAAATTCATAGTAGAGAAGAGGATGTTTAAAGAGGAAAATAGAGATAGAATATTTATACTTTGAATTAAGTAAGTATAAGGAAATTAAATAATTAAATAATACTCAAAAATATTATTGAAGGATTTAAATGGAAAAAGAGTTTCAAGTAATTAAGAGGATAAAAGTACAAAAATAAATTAGCTTTTAGGAATAAAAAAATTTATATTTATATATGTTTATCAAAAGGGCAATAAGCAAGATATCAAGTCAAATAGTAAGCTAATAAAAGATTACATGAATATAACATTATTAAGTAATAGATAATGCAATAACTAGAAGCAAATATTAAAGAAAGAGTTGTTTTGGGTGAAAATGTAGAAGGATAAGACTAACTCGAATTTGCGGTGAAATATAAAGTGATAGTAAGAATTTTATTAAATAATATGCTCAAACAAGACATATCACAAACGTGATGTCACGACCCGGATTTTCCACCATCGGGATCATGATGGCGCCTACTAGTGGTAGCTAGGCAAGCTAAGTTACTCACCGTTTTCATAAATAAAAACATCCTGTTGTCAATTTAATAGCATGAATAATGAAAATAATAACAATAGCTGCGGAAGTCTAATTTTATAAGTTTGAAAATAAATGTGAACTGCTCAACAATATCCTCTACCCAAGATTTGGTATCACAAGCTCACGAACCACTAAGAATAAACTACATATAATGGTCTGAAAGAAATATAACAGCCGTATGTCTCGAAACAATGAGACTACAGTATAAATGAAAAGCATAAGAAGAGACGCCGGGCCTGCGGACGCCTGCAAGCTACCTCAGTCTCGTAGAAATAAGATCCTGCTATCGAACTACAGCTGCTGCTGCTGCTCAAAATTTGGACCTGTGCAAAAGCGCACAGAAGTGTAGTATCAGCACAACCGACCCCATGTGCTGGTAAATACCTGGCATATCCCGGTGAAGTAGTGACAAGGCTAGGACCAGACACTCTCATAAACCTGAGCAGAGCTATATATATATGTACCACAAAAAAAACAACAGAAATACTGAACTAAACAAATGAAAGGGAGGGAACATGCTATGGGGAGAACAATTGAATATATATAATTCATCAGTGAAACAGAAACAGAGCGCAACAATAATTATCACAAAATAAGGAATTCAATAGTTGCACGGTATCACCCTTCGTGCTTTTACTCTCATTCCCACCCAAACAATCATCTAGAAATGCACGGCATCACCCTTCGTGCTTTATCACTCACATAACTTCATTTCATGGCACGGAATGACCCTTCGTGCAAATATAATCAAATCAGAGCACGGAATGTACCTTCGTGCGTAAA